>JAQIWE010001004.1:0-17763 GCA_034698565.1 Campodea plusiochaeta
TTATTGACATATATCTGGGTGCAAAGATTATGAAATTTAAAACATTTTGCAAAAAATCCCGTTTTAATACGATAATTGTGACGCTGTAAAAATACGAAGTCGCAATTTTTCCATTGCTTTCCATGTTATTTTCAAATAATTCGATAGGGGGTAAGGAATGGCCTTAAGGGTATTCTTGCATCGTTAAAATGAATAGTGTTGTAAAACTAAATTATTTTTAATTTCTATTTCAGGTAAGCGACTATCATGCACAAAGTGACGAGATGGATTCACTATGACAGGTCTGTAGTTTAATTATTAAAACATATTGATTTGTGTAGGACATAAATCACAAACAGTTTCTGTTCTGTTGTGCATCATTTGAAAGTTTCTCTTGTGTACATAGACAAGAATGAATATAATAAATTATGTTGCTCCTGTAAAATATATTCCAAATATCTCACTTAATAATATTAAATTGTTAAACTACATACAGAAGTCAATATTTTATATCATTCATTCATATGAAAACAATTCGTTCACAATTCATACAATTTTTAACTACCTTTTTCTGATGATTAAATATTTTTGTTAAAATAATACTCAAATAAGAATTTTGAAATTTCCCATTAATGCATTTAGAAACTCCACACTAATTCTCAAAATTATGAATGTTATAAGCAAAATCATTTACAAAAGAAAGTGAAATAACAGTTTCATTGAATTTTACCTTTATAACACAAACACGTCTGTACTATCAGAATAATTTTCAATTCACTATCCTGCATCTACACACTGTAGAGTATACTGTATTATCACAGTCTGCTGAGGAGAGAAACTTCTCCTGTAAGTACGGAAGAGTACAGTGTATTCTTGAGTCCCATCTGTTGCCAGACAGAACAAGATTTTCAGCAAGTTTAATTAGTTCACTTCCTTGCAGAAATCTGTAGAAAATATAGGAATCTTCAATACTGTATAGGACCACTGACTTCTCTTACAGTGGTCTGTGTCTTTCAATTTACTTTTAGCGGTTGTAGCTTTACCGGAAATACTGTACATTACAGTATGAAGAATTAAAAGCTGTTGAATTCAAAACGAAGCAAAGTATAAATGCTCAAAATCCTACAAAATTTGGAGTTTTACACTGTGTGTGTAATACTTTTACTTCTGGGGATATAAGTTATTTATTTTTAATTTTATTTTAAAACAAGTGAAGAGAGTTCATTTTACAGTTTGAAATGAACATTGAAAAACAATTTTTATGATTAAATAATAAAGAGTAAAAACAATGACATTAAATTAATAATGTGTCTAATTCGAGGGGTGAATCACTCTTGGTGATAGGTGTACAATTTTTTGGTGATGCTTTTGGTGATACTTGATGAAACATGATGATACTTGATGATACCTGGTGATACTTGATGGTACTTGATGATACATGGTAATACTTGATGATACTTGATGACACATGGTGATACTTGATGATACCTGGTGATACTTGATGATTCTTTGGTGATGGTGATTGGATGTTGAGTGACTCACCTCTCGGTCGAATTTCAACATTTTAAACATAAAACATATGGTTGTAAGGATTTTTGAATCACTCATTGTTCATGCAAAGAACATTTCAATATTACATTAATTTTATGGTCTATTTAGGCTACATGTACCATAGTTTTATTTAGGCCTACCCATAATTCATTCAACAGTTTGTGTTCGTAAATGAAACTGGATGATGCTAAAATGTTCTGAAGTTGTAAAACAGCGGCAACTTTCTCAAGCTAATCCTCTATATATTCCATAATTCCACAAAGTCCACAAAAGTATTTAATTACCAATCATTATATTGCTACCCAGAAAATAGAATTTTAAACTGCTCATCACTTTGTTACTTTCTAAATTCTGTGTGAATTGCTTCCCAACCTATTTCTCTAATGTAAAACCGTATTGTTACGAAACATACTACAATCCCCTTTTGAGAATGAGACAGGAAAAGAACCATCAATTTTGTTTCTAAGGCGTAGAGTAGTTGAAGTAACAGTATTTGCAATAAACTTTCACACACTATTTCCATTTCCATTAAGCGGTATCTATTTTCTTTCAATTTCTTTCTTTTTCTTTTCGATTATTTCCTCCTTTAAAAAAGAATCGTTTTGTGACCATGGGATCGTTAATCGCTTTCGACGACACTCAAGAAGCGACATAACGGTTCCAATACTCGAGAATTTCGTTAAAACAGACTGAAAGCGCCTTTGGAGACAAAATGAGAAAAGAACTGTATGGAAAGGTCTTACAGTTGCCAAGAGATTCTTTCTTTTAAGCGCATTACTCCAACGGTTGTCTTCTTTTTATTGACCTTAAATGGATATTATCTTCCGCGAACTAAATATTTCCTTTTAGAGACTTTTTATTTCGTCATTTTCCGCAACAATAAGAATTTTAATGGGTAATTGTAGGTTTAGTTTATTTCATTTTTATGATCATTTTACACTTCCTGAATCGTATCAATGCAAAATCAAAAAAGGGTTTATTGTGGATTGTTTAAAAAAGACTTCTCTAGATAACATTGCGACTGTAGTACAGTTTGTTTCGGTTTGACGGTTTAGACAAAGTAGATTTTCTAGTACTATTTTAAATATAAATGTCCTGTAATGGTATGATGTCGTAATATGCTCTAACAGGGAAAGTCCAGGGGTCGAAATGTGTGTTGAATGTATTGTATACTATGTGTAAGTTGAAATTCTTCACTTTTTCAGTGATTCTACCTACTTAGAAGTGATTCAGTACATTGATCTTTGTTGTGTAATTTGACTAAGCTTTCACTGTAAAAGTAAAAGGAGAGTTCATATAGAGATTCATTTTTCTAATATTTGACTTTTATATCTTAATAATTTATATACGATAGTTTATTCATTAATAAACGACAATACACAATCATATACCATATTCTGATATATAAGAATGTGTATATGTAACAATTCTCTTCCACGACTAAAATAAAGTAAACTGAATTCACTTTTCTCTCATTTGTAATTGAAATGGAACAAAACAGTCGATGATAATTCAACTTGTTTGATCCTTGATACCTCAACTTCCTCTATCCAATCAAAAGCCGAAACTCTCCACCAAAACTCATCCTATTATTATTGAACCTAAAGCTCTCTCAAACCCCCAAAACCCATTCTATATTTGCTATGATTAATCCTCAACTACTATATTCTCCAATACCACTCAACCCTATTAGCCAGAGAGAGGCAAGAGGGGTGGGGGAGAGAGAGTGAAGAACTTATTTCCTCATAATGATATCGATAAAGCAGTTTGTAAGCATTATCTCCCCCTGTACCACACCATACATTCCACATTTAACTCACCCCCCTACTATGGAAATGCGTAAATGATGAAGTCAATTCCTGTCTGGATATTATTATATAGATCCATCCAAATGCAATATATTCTTCCCCTTGCACATCTCTCCACAACAAGGATTACACCGATATCTCATTCTTTCTTCCTTTTCAATACACCATTCCATATGTATACTAGAAGTCGATTTTCATGGAAATACTTCTCCTTCTATACTCTTGTGGAATAAGGCAGATAGACATTGCTCTGCTTGTTTGAGACAGACAAAGGGATGAGAATTGGCTGTCGTTCTGTTCATCATTGGGGTAGTGGAATCAGTTGAGGTTTTGTGAAAATGGTGGAGCACCTGGAAGTTATTGGTTGGTAAGGTAAAAAAGGAAAACAGGTGACTCAAAGTGTTGCTGTAGGGGAATATGGAATGGTGCATTGTTGATTAAATTGTTTGCGAATCAATGGTAGGGTTTTAGAGGATATAAACCTAGAGTGACTGAAAGCCTGCGAATTGTTTTAAAGCAGGCTAAATTTAGAATATTTTATAATAATAGTTTACTCGAGGGTAAAAGAGGACCAATGTAGTTAGGGGGATTTATACCATGATAATCAATAACTTCAAAAACATGATTTTTTATGTCAGAAACTTTCTATTGAATATTCATTTTGAAACAAACTTTTTCCAAAATGTGCAATTTCGGGTCTTCACATTATTGTATTTCTTCAAATTTGGAGATAAAAAAGTGCACATTATAAGCGAACAACAACACAATAACATGATCATGAAGCATTGAGTTAAGAAATTTACCATCTGTAGCTCGAAATTATATGACAGTTATAAGAAAACTTCAATTTCACATAAGCCATGTACTTTCAGTCTAGTTAACGACACAATTTTACTTACAAAAACACAATAATCCAAGGAAACACAGAACCATTATTCCTTTGAGTAAACGTGAATTCGTATTTTCTTTCCCCCTTTCTTCCAAGGAGTAATTTCTTGCTCCATTTCCCCTCTTATACCTCCATCCTGATACCCCTACTTCCCACACTACACTGCGTTCTTCCAAAGCACCCTTTTAAAGCGTCATAATGTAAAAATGGCCTTTTTCACGAAACATGTGGCCTATATCTTTCATAAAAATGAAACTTTTCACCACAATATTTCTATAATAATAACTTAACTACTTTCTTTGACAGTAACTGTCGACTTTCCTTACTAACTGTAAATCAATTTTAAAGAGATAGGAGTCTTGTTTTATATTTATAGGGCAATAGGATTTGACGTATTTTATTGTTTTTATATCCCGTAGAAGGTATAGCGATTGAATATATTTCTCCCCATACATTGTACTCAACAGGATAGTCGCAACATGCAAGATCATAGTTCTTAGAAAATATATCTTCATTCGGAAGTTCGTTCAATGCGTGTCGATGGAAGAAATTGAACCGTGTTTATGAAGAATTGTAAGTTTATTCGTTTGAAGGATTTCTGTTTAGTAAGATTTTCATTCCTTTTGAAACTCATTGTACGGTATTATTCCCATGCATTTTGTGAGTACTCATTGCTCAATATCTGATGGTAAAATGTTAACAAGCCTGTTTTATTGGAGTTATTTTGTATTTGTTCAATGGCATTTTAATTCGTCATTTTAAAAAAACTGCTTTTCAACTGAAAATATTATTTATATATTTAATTAATTCAGTAATGTTTCTTCATGGGAAAATCACTATAAAGACAATTGAAGAATAAATTGGTTCATATTACATTTTCAGCTTTATCACTTGATCGCCTTTCCAAAAAATATGTATAGAATTAATACTTATTTGAATCTCACTTGGAAGAATCTCACTTGGTTTCGAATATGGAATATCTAGAAGTAGCAGAATTAATGACAATATTATTTCAATTTAGTATCTTGGAAACAAATTGCACCTATCAACAATAAACTAAATAACTGCCAAAACATAAATATTCAATAAATAATTTAACAATGAACCGCAAATAATATAAAGAAATAAATAATCGCTCAGGATATAAAACCATTTACTTTAAATATACCATTCCAAGGGAAAATCTTCATAAATATCCATAAGAAGATTTGCTTCTATACTACTGCATTCTGAAAGGTGTTCTCTGAATCGACAGAAGGAAATGGAGATATTTTCTATATGCCAAAGAATTTAAAATGAAATACTGCTGTCGAAATATATTGATATTTTATTTCATCTCAGTCGCACACGTTGGAACTCACATATATATGCCATACATAGTGCCTATTTTTCATACGCTTTTTTCTCTTTAGATTTATGATCAAGCGCTCTTAATGCATATTTCCCAAAAGTAATATTTTTTAACATGATGTCGTGAAGGAGCCTCCATGGGACGTCACATGCAACTTGATGTCGAAGTGAAAGTTTCAAAGTACCTAATTGATATTAGTCAGGCACTCTTAGTTACAGTGGAAATATTAATATTTACAAGATTGGATTTTTTTTTTCAGGGGGTTCTTTTGGAATATACATGTTGGAAATAGCTAATTTCATCCGTGTCTCTTTTTGCAGCAGTTGTAGTAAGTTACAGTTAACATTTGATAAGTATATATTTAACGAGTAAGATTATGTTAATCACATTGAAACGATAGAAGCCTAATATTACTTTTTTCATGTGATTTAATCCGACAATGAGTTATTTAATAAACAACGAATTACTTTTGTCGTTAAACGTAAAATTCCTCCAAAATAACTTGGACTTTTTTATTTCCAAAAAGCGTATATTGTTCCATTATTCTGACAATTCCATTCTATTTTATACAACATATTTTAGCATAACGTCTTAAATATGATATTCTATAGAATTCTGTGCATAATGGCTTTAATGAAATTGCAAAACAAACACGACTCTACATTAGAACATGATCGGTATATCGAAGGATATAGCACGTACTTGTATTTTGAAGACACGTTTCAATAATATTATAGTTCTTATTCCAGTGGAAAATGTGTTTTCCAGCAGTAATATAGTAGAAATAACACGAACGTGTCTGCATGGACTAATTTCCATACTGTATAGTTGAAAGGAAGATAAGAATGTAAGAGAAGTTAACGTTTCACTTTATTTGTTCTGCACTTTACAGTAATAAATTGTAATTATTGAACATATTTTTAAAAACAATCTACTTTAATACTGCCTACGATATGGACAACTGCAACTGAGAACTTTTTCTTGAAATAATTACTCTAGAGCATCGTTATAAAATATTTTACTTTTTGGTGAAGTTGGATATAATTATGTTTGATTATGTCCTGACAGTAATGTGAATGCATACAACCTATCTACTATACAACCTATTATTTTAAACCGAAATAAGTTCAAAAATACAAGTATCCAAGGTAACGCAATAATCTATTTTATCATCTATATTTTTCATTAATATTTGTTAATAGAAAATTGAAGTTTCCGATGCAGCACTGCAGAATGATTAAAACTTTGTATGGATATGTATTCACTGATAGTTTTAATCTCCTTGTTTAATATTTTCGTTGTTTGTACTGTAAAATAAAGTAAAATAGAGTAACAAAATGACAAATGTGGTATATACAAAATAGATGAAAAATAATAAAAAGGTAAATGATAAAAGTGACATATTTTTTCGATTCAAAACATCAGAGGACTTTTGATGTCACTGTATAAGCTAAAATGTCAAAAAGTGCGTGGTAATTAAAACATTTATTTAATGTTTTTCAAACAAAATATTCAAGTATATCATAGATATAAAATATTACCTTATTTTATTTTCCATAACAGCGATATAGCTTGATGCCGTCAGAAAACAACAAGATGATATAAAATCGTCAAACAGTTTTTTCCCTGAATTTATTACCTATGCAAAGAAAAAAACAATACCTGAAATGTCACAGGTGAAAGGTCAAACCTTACAAATACCACCAAAGCACCTACATCATTCCAACAGAAAACAAACACATATTAATAAGCAAGACAACAAACAAAACAAATAAACAATGTCTTAACGTACAACATCCAACCAAATATGAAGTGGACGTCCTATTGTTTAATGATGAGTCTTTGAGTAATCCAGCAGGCCAACACCTTCTTTGAAATGAAGTTTCATTTATCACTTAGTTCCTACTCAATAGATGTGATAAAATGAGGCACGGGTGAATCTTGACATGTGGTAGAGACAATGTCATACTGCGAGGTAGGTGGACAGATCTCATTATTATTCAGGGAGATATGAGATTACCTTTCAAGAGTTCGTTGGTGATAGAAAGGAATAGTATTATGGAGATATTTTACACTTTGGGTTTTTCCGCTTCCTTTTCTTTGTTGATTTGCAATATTACTTTTGAAGCGATTATATTTACTGCGTTATAGTGTGCTGATTGTGATTGTTATTTTTAAAATAAAGGGTTAAGCGATTTATTTTTTGTGGATCTTGATTTCATTTAACGATGATTAGCTCCATATTTTAAAATTTGCAGAAGTATAATAGTCGTGTTTGATATAGAAATGATTCTTGAACTATTTGAGACAACATGAGATGTACAAATTCGAATATTCTCATTAATTTTTATATAAACGATATAGAGATATTTGACAGTAAAGTACAGAAAATCGAGGAAATCAGTAGTGGCAATATAGTCGAGGAAATGAAGATGAACAATAGCAGAAAAATTTAAATGGCATCCATAAATCTACCAGTTAGAGTTTACTGTAAAATAAAAGTAGGGAATTCTTGTACTACTGACAACATATTGACAATAACAGGTTGTGAATCGAGCTGAAGTATTCTATCCTTAATTCGTGTAAATGTGCTTGCAAAAATGTTTTCCATGTTACAAATTTTTATTCCGGTAGACTTTCATTTCTACTGGTAGTTTGAGAAACTGATATGAGTTAAAACTGTATTCTTTATAAAACTTTTACAGTCTGGAGGTTTCTGTGCTACTGCTGACCCTATAATAGGGTCAGTGGATGCACGAACTGACTTATCGCCTAGTAAAAGTTATAGAAAATCAAAAGTAATATTTTTGTTTACCCCGTATATGTGTCCGTAAGAAATTTCGAATAAAAAAGTTTTCACAAAATGTTGCTTTCATTTCGGATAGTGATAAAAATATAATATATATGTAATATATAATATGACACTCAGAACCTTAATAATGATTGTGGTTGATAGACCAGATTTCTGTAATAGTTTCAGAAATCAATTACTTGAAGTTTACATAACTCATCTGTTTTGTTGTATTGTAAATAATACAGCTTTTCATAAGAAATGATGCGTTATGCTTTACAGTATCATTTTGATTTAAAGTCAGAAACTATCATGACACACATTCAAAACCTGAGTTGAATTTATTTTTCCTGTTTTCCTTTGCCGCGGTATAATACTCTAGAAAGATAATACGTTTATTTTGCTTAGTACTGTAATATGCCTCAAAATAAACAAAGCGATATAGCGAGATTATGCAAATATTTGTAAGAAAAGCATACAGTAAAAGAACAACAGCACAAGGATTTTTGTTTTTGGTTCAGTAAACAGGAGAGATGATTATAGATATATATTTTGAAATCGTTATTATTTTCATTTTAAATATTATACTGCAGAATTGCGGTTATTCCATTCCTCGTGAACAAAGAGAAATATTATTATACATCTATAATGTACAAACTCATCCGGATTTAAGTTATGTAATTTTATTCAGTATGTTTATAATTAAACGTTATTTATTTTACAAAAGAACACTATTGTAAAATATAAAAACTCAGCAAGTAATATTTGATGAAAATTATCATCCACTGTGTGAACCTCTGCTATCCTAATAGTGTTTCTGAGGCTAGAAATTTCTTGCTTAATGTTTTGGTAATAAAATACGGTTTATTCTCTTGATAAAGACTAAAGTTTGTTAGTTGAAAATTTGAGAAATGATACCTATTTTTGGAAGTTTAAGACCCTATTTTATTACCAAAACACTTTGCCATCCTATTGAAATACATTCTTAGAATAACATTTTAGAACTTAAAAATCCTTTGTGAAAATACTTGAACTATCGTACTCAGTTTCAATAAAAGCAGTTGGTCAAGTGATCAACTTAATATTAATGAAAACTTATTACAGTAACAACATTTCTATAACAAAAGTGCTTTACAGATATTATGTTGACTTAGTTGATTTACCTCTTATATAATATTGTAAGCAAAAACATTAATTTGTATAAACTACAAGCTACATAATGTCATCTCTATGTATAACTTTATAATATATCTATGTAGCATAATTATGTGTATAAATATTCTGTGTAGGTTATTTCGTACTTTATAATATCGCTTGTGAATATTATCTTTGTTGCTGTAAAAGGAACAACCTGGCTCGTTGTGGCAATAAATGAATTGACTTGGATCGGGTCGGTGAAAGAATAAATACTTACGTCTATGCACTCCCAGTATGTAGTGTGCTAGTTTGCCTTTTATCGTAGTAACCATATGTCATTACAAAATGACATAAATGTTAATTTAAAACAAATTTAGAATTTCAATGAAATTTGATGATTTGTTGGCTTGTACAAGAGCAACAAATTAAAACAACGTCGGGCAGATCTGCAGAACACGGTACAAGGCAAGGTCAAATCAAATCTAAATTCACAAAAGAGAGAAGTTATTTACTTCTCTCTTTTTGTGGATTGTACTTTAAAATATTTTTTTATTATTATTTCTTAAGAATTACTAAAAAGAATAGGTTTATTGTCATAAAATAAAGTGACTGATGCAAGATTTATAGATATTTTATTTCGTGGATTGATGAAAACTGGCTTTCTACAGATGATTTGAAACCTGCTAGGAAGACAATCCAGATATTACGTTTACGAAGCCTCTTTACCCGAAAGGTGTGTTGCAGCTCACAAATATTTCAACTAAGCGGAAAAAGCATAATTATGTAACTTGTTTATTGAACTAACCTTAAAACCCATACCGTATTGTAAGAGAATTATTGTTTTCACTCTTAACAGATTATATATGAAAAATTGTCAGAAAAATATAAATTTGAAATAAAACTGTACTTCATTATTTATATTGTTGGATAGATTGCTGTGACCAAGTAATTTAACTTAATAAAACTTCAACATTTTGTGTTGCAGTCGTAAAGTTATTATACAGTAGCTTTACCAGAGCCATCTATTGGTAAATTTTGCAACATATAGACTCGATGTCTGTTATCTCGCTTTGTGATTAAATCATTTATTAGTCACCTATATCTAGTGTCTCAAGTAAAACTCAACGAAGAAAACCACCAGTAATACAATATTGTTCTGTTGAGAAGACAAGACTTAATTTTCAATTTATTATGTAAATTGTAGGGAGTGAAAAACTAATTTTAATGCATTATTATTTTTCGAGTTTTCATAAAAATTTTGCACAGATTTTTATTAGATTAGTTTCTAAATTATCTCGAACACAGAACTTTTCTTTCTTCGTAACTGATGCATAATTATTCATGTATGCATACAAAAAAATGAATTTGTTTTGGTGAACATATTTGCAAAATTCATTGAAAAAAATCTTCAATTTTTCTAAATATAGTGCAAAAGTTGTCAATATTCTGATTTCTTTTTAGCAAACCAATGAATATGAATTGATAGAACCTATCTAAACTCTTCATCTTTCCATAATGGATTAGATTTTCTATTCACTTATTATAAAAGTCTTTCGCCAACAGAACACACACTCTTTCTTTCTACATCAGATTACAATTCTATTTAGAAGAAAAGTTGTAGGCCTTTATAAAAAAAGAACACTCCTTTGTGTTTTTAAGTTGAGGAGAAAACTTTTAAATTGCACACAAATTCTGAAGATTTTTTTACAGATTTTTTTTCTCATTTTGTTTGTGAAATAGTGTTCCATTAAAAGTGTCTCTTTTGAGAAACAAGTTACTAAAAATTTCTCTTCGGTTGTACGAGTCTTTTAAAAATAGAGAGAAAATAAAAAGACGCATCTCGAATACTCAATGGAAGTACTGAAAAGGCGCAATCTGTTCAAGTCGTCAGCCTATTGTTCGCTTATCTTAGAACTGTTCTTTTTTTCTCACTTTTGTGTCTGAAAGTTGGCTCTTTTTTATTTTGTGGGTGGCAATTGAAAGAAACTCTGCAGACAGGCATTTATCTTTATTATATTTGCTACTCCTCACTTCACAAATATCGCTTTAATCACGTTTGTTTCTTTCATTATTCCTTTCATGCTTTTTTCTCTTTGAAAAAGAAAAATATTGTAAACATGAAAGAAAAGAAAAATGGTGATTTCAAATGAAACGTTTCAAAAAGTACTAGAGATTGAAAGAAAGTAATTATCTGCTTTGCTGAATTGACTATTTTAATATAATGACTTTTGTCGATGTATAAAGAAGTAACTCTATTCGATGGAGAATTGGAGATATCCTAATTTATTATAAGGTTTTTAAGACTACATGTTTCTAGCATTCAACGTTTGTTTTGTTGTATAGTAGTTTGTGAAGGTTCCAAAATTATCTGGTGATATTATGGCATATGAATAATTAAAATTGGCTTTTACAATATACGCATGATTCAGTTGAATCTGTAGCAGGTTGATAATAAACGAAAGATTTTTTTTTCTGCATGTTTAGAAATTCTATGCAATACACATTCTATATATTAGGCTCAATTTTTCATCTAGTGAACACTTATTATTGAAAGCCTAGAAATGCTAATTTAATATCTACTGAACTCCAATTTAACATTATGAGAAGAATATTGACTTGAAGAATATTACTTTTAAAAACACTGTTATCTATCAAATTATACCTCTTCCAAGAAATACGATAAGTTGCGTATATACGGTTTGATGTGTATACGCTAATTAGTCAGTTGATCTGTCAGATCAGTGAAAATATTTGGATTAAACATTTTGGAAAATCTCTCTCATTGTAGTAGGATGGTTTCAAAATTTCAGAACAGTACAATATATTATTCTTTAACGTTTCCCTTTGAAAACTCTGCTGTGTAATACTCGGAAATACTAATCAGTTTACATTATGAAATTTTAAGATGAAAAAATATTGCTGTCTTTTATTGAAAAATCACATGAAAATTTTTATCAGCTGAAGAATTACAAACCATCAAAGAGAGACTTTCACTATATAAAGAAAGAAAGTTGTTTTCACTAATCAAAGTAATGAAGTACTTCTAAGAACTGTTGAAGATTCTAAAAGAAGTGGAGAGTGTTTTAACAAACACTTGAAAATAAAAATGGCGTTTGTTTTTCCTTTTGATTGTTTCTTTTCTTTCTTATTCTTCCATTGATGGTCCTTGACAAATGAAAGAAACTACATAGCGATAAGAAGACTAAAATAGGCATGTGCAAAAGTCTGATGATTATTTCAAATTCGTCATTTGCACCATTTTCGTATTTTATACATTCGTAAAAAGAAAAGTGATAGGAAATGTGATAGACACTATTATGATAACCGTATATATACATCTAGTATTAATAAATCCGTATATCTGAACTGCTTTGTTATATATACCAGCAACGACATTTAGCAATAAATAATTAACACTTTTACGTTCATGGTAAGTTACATAGCATGTACAGTAAATACATACGTTACTACTGTTTAATTAGCTATAACAGTGATAAAGATATATAAAAAAAAACAGATTTTCCTTGAGTTCTATTCACTACTAAATGAACTTTAAAAAATGATTTAGTATGAACCCTTTATTTTGAATACATGTTGATCAATATTCAATGTGCAATAAAAAGTCTCTCGGTAATTCCATAGTACAATATATAACTGCTCGCTCGTTTAATCTAAAACGAAAAAGTGTAATAGCGTATGTAATTTAAAATATCTTCGTTACTGTTTTGTATGCATATTATCATTAAAAACTTGGCTGATGTTCATTGTTGTTAATAATAGATCGTAGATCAATCATTCCCTTTCGATTATAATAATTACTTTTCCTTTCTTTGTAACATCACTGGATGACGTTTATTTAATATATTCTGTTTGAAATATGTTGTATAGTATATATGTACCGTATAATAGTAGGCATATTACACTTTAAAGTTACATTTGTTTTTGATAATCAATTAAAATAATAAAAAGTGGTTTTTATTATATGTAGACTGAAATTTATTTAAAAACATGTAGTAAGAAAGTAATATCTAATTTTATTTTGGTTCAAAATGATGTGCGACTGAATTTATCAGCACAGACACATTGTTAAGTCTATTTTGTATGGAGTATTTCAAGTTAATCATTTCATAGTAATTGTAGTGTTTCCATTAAGAATTGAAGTAAATTAAAAAAAAATATGGTCTGATACTAAAATCAGCTTAAAGATAATGTGCGACTACATTGTTGTAGTATGAAGAAATTGTAATTTGCTTATATTATTTAGTGATTAAATAGCTCATACAACTCTATTGCATTGAATAGTTTTATTTTATTCTCAATATTCCATCCAAATTTCAGCTTTCCGCAGCAAGGCAAGACATACCATAATGAAATATGTAAGATAATTAAAAAGAAGAAGAAAATATAAGAATAGAAAACAAACTGTCAGTTGATATAATTATTCCCACAAGAATTCAACAAGTTAAACTTCCTAAAACTTCACTCCCATATAAATACTGCATATTCGCAATGGTCGACCTGTTTGAAAGCTGAGGTCCCAAAGAGTAATCCACCTCCAAAACTTTTTGAAGATTCTTGTTTCCGAGAACCACACACGCAGTATTGTTGTGGAAACTCCATCCTTTATTCGAAAGTAAGGAAAACATTCCACTGCAATGTGTAGAACAAGGTGTATACAGTAGTACTAGTACCCCCTGGAATCGAGAGTTGTTGGTAAAACAAACAAAACCTTCCCAATGACTGTGGGACAACTTCACCAGATCTTTTCTACCACTGGAATTACCACACTACACACTGCTACTGGTGTTGGTACGATATACTGTATAGGGAGAGGAATAAAAGTTCGCAAAATTCTGTAAGGATTTAAGTTGCATGGGGTTTCAGTCTTCAAGTATTTCAAAGATGTGTTTTCAAGTGAAAATGTCACAATTCTATTCAGTTTTATTCAGTGAAATTATTAAAATTAAAACTTTATAATAAACAGAATATTTACATTTTTGTAATCCCAACAACGTTGAGTTGTAATTACCAAAGATAGCTTTAGTCTAGCTTTCATAAGTATAAGTATTCGTCGCACCTGATGTTGGGAGTACACTTGTTAAAGGAGTATTTTTTCACAGCGGGAAGTCATCTTTTCCAACACAGTTAACGGTCTCTTGGGAAAACGAGTACAATAGAGAACAAATAAAGTAAAACGGCTTATGTGTATTAGAAAAGATGGCTTCCCGCTGTGGAAAAATACTCCTTTCAAATTATTTCAGTATCTGCAAATATACGTACACGAATGAATGTTAGTTATGGAATTACTTTTTTCAACGGTAAATGATCTGAATCTTTCGTGAGAAATATTTCGATATAGAAAATATTAAAGTTAACAAGACCCAGTTTACGTAATTTATTTCAGTGCAATCAATTCAACGATTACAGTTTACTTCATTTTATTTCCTTCTATATACCACATACATGATGATTTACTTGTCTGCAGATGTTTTTTTTTTCATTACTGTATATGTATTTTACACAATCTTATAGCGACTATATAATTTATACTTTGTTTTTGTAATATACATAAATGATAAATGCTGTGCACATGACGTAATTTAAAAAGATTTCGTGAAGTAACTTATACTGAAGCACATGTTTCAATTCACAGCTTTTTCAATAACAAAATTCGTACATATTTTTCTCTCGATATCAAATTTTCTTTACTTTCAATATTGAAGAAACGTAAGAAGTCTTTATTTGTTTTGGCTCATGAGGAAGACTACATTTGAAACCAGTGTTGAAATATACGTACTGAATACTAGTGAGCTTACCTCCCCTTGGGCTGTTTGCAGGGCCAACCAGAAAAAAAGTGAATTGGCCAATTGGTTCGTGGGTATATCAGCTGATAGAGCACAAATTCTTACATTTTTCTTTTGACTGTTTGAACGTGCTTTGGAAGATGATATTACAGACACACTTGTCACATCGCGAAGGAATGACTTCATTTCTTCTCTTGGATTCAGGAATTATGGATTGGTGGTAGAGATGGGAGATATTGGACCATTTTGGGTTCGTGGGTTTTCTCTGTAATGTTTTAAGATGAAGATTAGGTAGTTTTGTGAAATTATACTCTCCTGGTGCTTTTGTTTCTGCAGTAATGCACGTCATTTTGAAGAATTTTTGTTTACCACCTTGATATCGCTAACGAAATTGAGTAATTATTATTATCAGTATAATCGAGAAGGATAAACTACCAAAAGTAGCTGTTTAGCTAGTTATTATATGAGTTTCACTTGATACACCCCACATGAAGTCTGTAAATATGACAAATAATTGTAATTGTTATTCAGTTTTTACAACCTACTGTAAATGTCATCAATGCAATAATAATAGTGAGTTTTACATTCTAAACGTAAGATCAAAACAACATAATAAATTATTTTCCATGGATTACTTGATACAGATCCTATGAATTAAAATAGACAGATACAGAAAATCTGGAAACTATGAAACTCCAAATACTCTTGATTCCGAAACACTAAATCTTTACTAATAAACTTTCTTCCAAACCATTCCAAAAGACATACCATGTTTTCTATTGATTATGCTACACCAATCAAATTGATCGCCTAGAGCTTCAACATGAGGAGAGTAACACACTTTCCATCACTGGAACCTTTTCAACGAATAACAGCAGAGACAAAACATTAGCCAACCCAGATATAAAAGTTACTCATGACTAATATCTCATACGGCAGGTGGTCTCCAAATTTACATAGTAAAAAGAATCCCCTAAAGGATAAAATAATGATGGAATATCAGCATTGATGAACTAATTTTTCTCTTGTTATGTAAACTCTTGTCATAAAACTTTTTGACCAGCATTATTTCAGTTGGAACATTAAAACGAAAAAGAAGTACAGTATAAAATGAGATAGATAGATAAAAAATGAGTTGAAATGTAAAGTTGTGGAATTATTTGAGACAGGAAATCACAAAGGAGCAAGATGATGTAATTGATTGATCGATAACCAAAGTAGAGGAAGTGAAGGAAAGGGTTGATGGGAGAAATGAATGTTGATGGATCAAAAAAGTCAGAAAGTGTTTCTTGCTTCATTAAATTAATATGGGATGTGGTTTATATGGGAGAACTTTAGGGAATTTTCCAGCTTTTTTCTCATTTGGGTGAAGTGAAATCTGCTTTTATATGATTTAGGCGGTTTATAAAAGAAGATCGTACAAGTTAATTGCTGCTGACAGTTTTATTAAAAGCGGTTTTGTAATTGCATTAAATTAATGGAATTTCTTTGTTGATACGTAATTAAAATTAATTTTCGTGATCGTTATATTATAGTTATAGGTTATTTCACAACCTTGTCTTACCTGTTTATCATAACATTCAAGACAATGTTTGTTCTCAGCCAAGCTTGTAACTTTTGTAATAAGAATGTGTTAATGTAAATTTATTACGAAATTTTTAATGTTGAGTATTACTGAAGATACAAAATTAAAATAGCTTTGTTGAAGAGAGAATTAACGTAATATAATAGATACTGCAATATAGCCCAATAAAGTGTAAAAACTACATAGGAAGAAAAAGTATAGGACTGCATGAGCACTGCAAAAGTCATCCACGTGAAACCTAACTAGATTTAGAAGGAACCATAAATAGATCTATCCCAAACTATTCCAAAACTCTATCACCAGAACTATATATAATGACCTCATGGTTCAGCAATACCCATAACAATTATCAGAAGGGTGTGAAACACCTTCACACCATTGCAGTAAACCGTGAAGAAAGAATGCATCATGTGATATCATAAAGTTTCAAATATTGTACGAAGATAAAGTGTTATTTCTAGAACGTGCAAGAATTCTCTCTTTGAGGCTAGAAGCAATTTATTCTAAGGACAGAAATTCTATGAAGTACCTACATTCTACTGCAGTTCTATTGCTGTAATTCTGTCGTAGTACGCGTTCAGCTGATTTAATAGTTGGGAGTGTCTCATTTACTCTTGCACTGTTAAGAATAAAGAATTGGCTGCTTTAGAAAAATAAAAGCTCTGCTTCAAGTAATGAATTGAACTTGGCTAGGGAATATCTATTTCACTTTGTTCCAGAAGCATGTTCGAATTAATAGTATATATATCAGGGTGTAGTGACAGGGGGGTTACGGTGTTAGTTCACCAATGGTGTAGTTAGTTCACCAACAACTAATTGCGTTATGAAAGTAAAATATATGTCAGTTTGATTTTCTGTAGGTATGAAA
>JAQIWE010001005.1:0-17760 GCA_034698565.1 Campodea plusiochaeta
CAATTCGCAGGCTGGTCAAAGAAAACAAATAAGTCAACAAAGGATTATCAATTGTTGGAATGTCAGAAACATCCTTGGTGGGTTAATCGCTTTGGGTCCGTAAGATTTTAAAAACACTATAAATGTCCATTTCATTGAACCACTATATTTGGCTATTATTACATTTTTTTTATTAATTCTTCATCTGATGAAATTCAAAACGAATGTACACGTTCAGAAGGACCTAAAACAAAGAATAAGCAATTAAAAAAAAACAAAAAAAAACAGTGAAAACAGCTGTAGTTACTGATGACACTCTATACACGGCCTGACAGCCTGACAGACGACGTACAGCTAGTAACCCGGAGAGTAACCCACAGCATGTCTGTGTCATTCTCAAAGTCTCACACCACAACCATCTAATAAAACATGTACATGTAGGTGGCAACTGGAAATGTGGGTTGGTGAGTATATGAACCCTGGGTCTGCGGGTTATTATATACAAGAGAGACACATAGGTTGCAGAAGTTGCAAGGATAAAGTGACATATAGGGAATTTATTATACTTGAAAATGTCATACGTATTTTCTCGAATTTTATGAAAGTATATTTACAGGCATAATGACATTTGACCATTTTGAAAATCAAAATCATAAACTAAATCAGAGCATGCTGTTAATATTAATTTTTTAGCATTACAACAAACACGTATTATACGAATAAGCACATTCCCGTTTGTGAACAACAATATTCACAAGTATAAATAATACTTCCGTGACATTTTTGTTTCGCAAGTACGAAGGTATTCAATCTATCCATAAACAAAAAGAATAAAATATCTATTTTTACTGCAGGGTTCTCCAAAACTCGGAATTTTAATCTAATACACGGTTTCATTATTTTAAACTTTACCATATGTCTCTTTTTCATTCGTAAAGTATTTGTAAACATGGAGTGCTATTAGAAAGTTGGAACCTGTATTAAGGCCACTATACGCGGATTTACCAATTTCATATATAGTTGATCTTGTTCCGATAAATTAAATCATCTTCTGATCTCAATCATCTCATTAATATTTTAAAAGTTTAAACGATATCAAAATCTTACGAATGGATATCATTTTTATAATAATTATAAATTTATAATTATTTAGTACAATATATGGAAAATATAATGGTATAGATTTTCTATATACGCCAAATATAATAAAATATGCATGAAGTCATCATATTAAAAATTCCATACAGTATTTTTAAATGATAACAGAATATGACAATATAACTAAGCAATTATGTTATTTGGTGATACAAAATATACATTTTTCACTGACTTCAGTATCATATTTGTTCTATTCTGTACCTTGGATTGCAAGCATCGGCTCCTTCGACGCTCGCAACAACAAAAGTATCAGAATCATCATTACTTTATTCTTAGATTGGTTGTAATTGATTTTATTAATTGCTTTATTACTCCATTAAATAATATAAAAAAAATCATGCTAATAATTTTTTTATAATCTTCTGAAAATTTAAATATGGTGTCGGTTAACAAGAACCCAAAGCAAACAATGTAAATTCGAATAACTGTAAAATAAAAAAATAAAAAAATAAACAACGAAAAGTTCATTGTTAAAAATTCAATTTTTATATATATATAAAATAACGAAACTTTCAGGTTGCAAGGTAATCACTTCGATTATACCAAAAATAAAATAAAAGAATTGGTTTTAATGATTTTATGTCTTCTTGTGCAACCCTGCTCAGAAATAACAACAATAATAATACAATAATTACGTGGTAACTTTACTATAATTATGCCGATTAGAAATGTTCGATAGTCTATTCACAGTTATTCCAATGTTTTAAACCTTTATGGCTATTAGGAGGACAGTCTTGCAATATTAACAGTTATCTCTCTGTAAGGTAAGAAATATTTCTGATTGGAATATTTTCACTTTAAAATATTATTCTTGATATCCTCATTTTATAAAATGAAATAATTAACATAATAATTATCTTTAATAGTATTAGAGTTCAGTTTATATATTTTATAGATTGTAATATAAATCAAGTAGAAGTAAAATAATATACTCATAATAATAAGTGCTGCTTTCATTTTTCATATTTTACTAGGTTAACCACATAGAAATATTTTAGAGGTAGTATTATTCGAAAAGGTGTCTTTTATTCTTCTTAATTTTATTTTTTCAATTATAAAAAGGAGAATATTAAAGTTATAAACATTAACATTCCAACAATTTTTTTTTATTTTTTTTTACTGAGTGAGATATGGATCTGCAATTTTAATTAGATCTGGATTCCTTTATCTAGTCAGGTAAAATTTCCTTTTTGGTACACTTCCAGGTCACAGCTGTGTTATGTATAGATATTTTCTTTTCTATAGTAAATTCTCAGGAAATAAAAATGACTTTTTTTGAAAAATAATTATATAATTTTAAATGTTGTGAAAATAACTGTTGATAATGCAACTATAACAGAATAATTTGATAAGTGAAAGTTTCAAACATTATCATGTTCTGCGTTATTTTGGAGAAGAGATGTTCGTGTTTATTAAACCGTGTTAATCTTATATGAATTCGTAATTCGTAAAATAGTTTACTTTATTTAAGATTTTGAACAAAGCTGCTCTGTTAATAAACAATAATGGGAATCAGACGGACCGCGGAATTACGTGATTTCAACCACCAGAACCTTTATTGAATTTCTCAATGCCCATATCCGATGATACCGCGTTCCAAAATTGAACGTTTTATCCAACTATTCCATATATGTTCTCTTTGTGAATATGCATTAATGGTTGATATAAAGTAGGATTCTTTTTAATTACTGCTAATGTAAAGTATTTATTCTGTAAATCACTGTTTTTATGCACCATGATTAAATTCATTCCTTATTTTAAATAGGGTGTTTTACGTTTTAAATCCGAATAAAACAGCAATTTCTGTCAACATTTCTGCAAAGAACCTTTGCTTTTGTCAAGACCAAAAAATTGATACAATAGTTGAAAATACATTATCTGTGTTCACAGTCTGTTGATGATGGGCATCCAATTTTTTGAATTATAAGGAGCGATTTTATCATTCATGGCAGTATTTTTCGCCTTCATTATGTGAATCGACTCTCGAATATTCCGTTATTTCCAGTAATTGGTTTTTTGAACAACTACAGACCTTTTCCAGTCAAGAAGATGTTATTTTTCCATGCATGTGAGGCTGCTGCAGACTTCTCTGGTTGTCCTTTTTCAAATAATTCCTTATTATTCTCTACTTTTCCCCACTCCTTATCAGATTAACTTACTCGTTCATTGTCTCGCATTCAACTTCTTAAAAAAATACGCACCGACATGCAGGATGAGCTATTTATTAATAATTTTTTTCTAGATCGAGATCATTGATTTTCTGAAATGACTGAAGTGGAAGAATTCAGTGATGTGATATGTGAACGTTCAGCATATACACCACTCACTTCACCATGGAAGGAATTAGCTGAAATACAAACTGGAGAAACTGAAGCTAAAGTTAGAACAACATTGGCATTACTGCGACAAATGATCAAAAGTAAGAAAATTGTATTTTATGGAGGAATTTTACTGATATATTGATTTGGTAGAAAATTTTGAGAAATATTCTAATTAAGTTCATTGTTTCGAGGAAACAGATACAATATAATTATTCAATAAGGAAAGTGTAATTTGGTATAACAACTCTATTGAAAATACACTGCTGCTCACTATCATGATAATCTTGCAATGTTATGTTTACATGAAGGCAGCATCTGAAATTATTTTAACACGTCAAAATCACCTCACTAGAATTCTATAGAAAGAAAAATTAGTAAAACCAGTTTGCTCCCGAACATGTACAGTAAACGCAATAATAGCAAATATTTGGAAGTTTCATGGGTTACTTCCTGAGTTACACACATTTTATGTATAAGTGTAAATTTTATAAAATACGAATATTATGACTTGAAAGGATTATTATGTTACTGATGAATGTACAAATTCGGAAGTGTTCATCCATAAAAAGAACTAATATGTTGTCAAAATAGTTGTGATATGCAAAGTGATAATTTCTTAAGGTTATGGAGAGAAAGTGCAGCTTCTTTTTATGCTTCATACATAATGTTTTACTTTTACTGAAAGGATAGATTTTATTGCAGAAAGCTTTAAAAAAAGTGTTTTAAGAATACACATTTTATATTTCGGGGGAAAATTTATTCTGAAAAACAGAAATTGAGTACGCTACTAATAATGCGCTGCTAAAAATGAAGTTTACAGATCTATAAGTGTCTGCCTATGACGGAGTTTATATGCTGCCCACTAATCTTGTTTCCAGATCACGGGAAACTTCGATGCCCGTTGACAGATGATTTTTTACTCAGATTCTTGCGATTCAGGCATTTCGACTGTGAAGCTGCATATCGACATGTAAGTATATAATTATAAGAAATAATGTATTTCATGTGTGATTATAAATTATTATGTTCAGATAGTGTTATATTTAAAAATCAATTTTCACTAAATGAATTAATAAAATCAACAATATTCCTTATTTAAATCATAAATTATATTGATTACTATATGATTAGTGTTTAAAAAAAAAACTAATATGCGGTATGTGCTTGTCAATGTGTTTCGAATATACGAGGCGTATTACGTTTCAAATGGTAATGAGCGAATAATTGACATTTTATTTTTGGAAAATGATCTTAAAATGCAGCTGTATATCTGTGATTCGGGTATACTTTTCTTATAATTCAATTACTTTCCTTTTTAGACTATAATGCCGAAATTTTCAAATAGGTACTGCAGTTAAAACCACCTCCAAATAGAACCTGTTGGGAGAGATAATGCAGTTTCAGAGATTCATCTTCGAATGTTATTGTCGTTGTGTATATGAAAAAAAGTTTGATTTGTTGAAGACAACAGTTACTGTTTAGTTTAGAATTTACACAGTTGTTGTGAGAATATAATGTCGCATTTGTTATGTTGAGTTGTTGAGATTCTAAGAAAATTTTTGTTGATCATTTGATTGGTTACGAACATTGACAGTTCGGTCAATACGAATCGATACGAAAATATTCCGAGACGGGCCAAGTAAATACCTTAAAATATCTCATCTCCTACATTTTCGATACACATTTTTAGATGACTCAATACAGTCTCCACTGATGTCCTGCATGATTTGCATCCCACAGCAGTGGAACGCTGCATTATCAGTCCTATTTAGAGTAGGTTTTTAACAGCAGTAGGATATTAAAAATGCTGTAACACCTTTAAAAATGTAATTAGGTGGATTATAAAAACACTGTGCGTGAATCACATTTACATCTTCATTTTAAGATCATTTTTAAAAAAAAAGCATCCTTCGAAAGGGTTTCATTTGAACACGCCTCGCATTATTTTATTAATTTCGGTATATAAAAGATTCATGAATTTCTTATTGATTAACCGAAGTTTTTAAGTTTTATTAAATTATTACACTTTCATTTAGTTTCCGATTGCTTCTGACAATATGGTCATTAAGACATTTTGGAATTTTTTTATCTGTCCAAACTGAGATAATTCATATATAGTATATACTTATACGTATATAGAAGAGAAAACTTTCCTGGTTAAGATGTAGTAAATGTAATAACATTTACTACATCTTAACCAGGAAAGTTTTTAAAATGAAGTGTCACTTAAAATGTCGAAAAAACATTATTTCAAAGCAAAATAATTCGTTGAAAAGTTGTTATCTTTAAGAAAAATTCCATTACGAGACGTATTAGCAGCTATAAATATCAATTAAAAATATCCCAAGGTATTATAACATTATTAAAAAGAAGTTCAAAAGAGATTAAAACGAATATATAGTTACATGTCACACGTAATAAAAGACGTTCCTTTTTATATTTATTATAGATAAGGAATTTCTGTAGAATGGGAAGTGAATTTTCTACCCTAGAAAATGCTGACATTCCATCTTTATTGATGAAAGTATCTGGAAATATGCCAATGCTTATCGAAAAGAGAATGGACAGCGGAAGGAAAATTTTAATTATGAAAACAGGTAATGAAAAAGAAAACACTTGTAATATTGAACTTTCATTGAATTTTTTATTTTTATTTTAGCTTCTTTGGATCCTGAAGAAATGTTTGCAGTTTTTTGTGTTACAGTGGAATATTTATGTAGGGATCAGCTTACACAGGTATATAAATGGATAACGAAAAAGTTTTATAAATACAAATTATAGTAATGTTCTTTCTGTCATAGTCAAGTGTTAATGGACTTATTATGCAGCGTTATCATAAATATGAATTCTTCACATTCTTGAAGTTTTATATTATGGTGCTGCCTATTGAAATAACAGCGTTTAAAGCATAATTAGAGTTTTAAGGCAATTGAACTTTTATTATCAACATAAATAAATGAATAAACATTTCAACAACTAATTAAAGTTTCCATGGGATGATATATATTTGTTCACTCAAATTGAACCCATTTTTTTTTTTAATAGTTGCTATTTAAAAAAAAAATGGGTTCAATTTGAGTGAACAAATATATATCATCCCATTAAGATTAATTTTTTTTTAAATTCTTATTATTATTGAAAGTACCTGATTTTTTTTAATGCTGTACTTTTATTCATAAGCCATTAATAAATTCAATAATTTTATACAAATTATATTCAAAGAGGCTGTAGAATTTCAAAATTATTTCTTAAATTTTTATTATTTTTTTACTTGTTATTAGGGGGTATTCTAGTTTCTTGGAATATAATTATTATAAATTGGCAATTTAAAAGTTTCTATGTAATATTTATTTTTTATGTTTATATTTTGATAATGTCTTCGTTTTTTTTAAGTGAGAACGATATAAACATGTTTTCTGATTTAATTCCAGTAAACAAAAATGAAGTTAATAATGGTAATAATTTTTATACGGTAATTTAAAAGTTAAAATAAATCTGCAGTCTGAAAGAAAAAAAAACTCTTATCAGCAGTCATTGTAAATTATCTAAAAAAATGTTAGTCAACCATTATTGTTGTATAAAATTGATGATTTAAAATTGAATTTTCTCTTTAGGCTTTGGGGATGGAATTCATTATAGATTATACAGGATTTGATACAGGACACACTAAACATGCTGCTCCAACATTAATTCAGAAGCATATTAGAATGACCAAGGTAACTAACGAATCGACTCCGTTTAGATTCCAAATTTGGAATTCTGAAAATATGGATAAAAATTGACAAAAGAGAGAGAGAGAGGGAGGGAGAGAGAGAGGGAGAGAGAGAGCGAAAGAGAGAGGGAGGGAGAGAGAGGGAGACAGAGAGGGAGGGATGCAGCGAAAGAGAGAGCGAGGGAGAGAGAGGGGGAGAGAGAGAGATCGCTTTTCTACATTGAATATTTTTAGAGTTGTTATATAGACCAATTTTGGTATTATTATTTTGTATAAAATTTTCATAATAAACTGATAAAGGTGTCAAAACTAAACCACTTAAAAATAGAACACATGAACGCAATAATGAAATAAAAATGAGCGTAATGCCAGCACAATTATAACGTAGATTACTATAGTACACTCTATAGCAAGATTATTGCACATATACAGCATGTAGCCTTTCCTAAGGTTTTTTGTAACTGCGGGTTACTGCGCATATTTTATTAAACTGCAACTTTTATAAAATAGGAAATAGGCGAGGGGTGCGACGATACCTTTTAAAGCTTACGAGATTCACTGATTCACGCATTTCACTGAGAATCAATGTGATTCACTGTGAGTCACCGTAATTCAGTAGTGATTTTTGAATCAGAAATTCATCAGTATCATCACCATGACTATATATGCTTCAATATGATTCACCCAAATTCATGTGACAATTCACCGTTATTGAACAGTTGATTCAGCAGCCATGCTTTACTGCTGAATCACAAACAGATATTCATATAGTGTTTCTGAGGATATAGAAGTTTCTTGCATAATGTTTTGGTAATAAAATACGGTCTTAAACTTCCAAAAATAGGTATAATTTCTCAAATTTTCAACTAGCAAACTTTAGCCTTTATCAAGTAAAGTGTGTTAGTTGAAAATTTGAGAAATTATACCTATTTTACGAAGTTTAAAACCGTATTTTATTACCAAGATATTCATATATAGTTCTCATGTGACATAATACGAATTTCGACTTCTTATATTAGTTATTCCTCATTTAAAATTTCAAGATAATAATATTCCGATACGTTCAAAACATCACACCGCGTTTCAAACAAATATATACACCTTTGGAGCAATTCATTGTTGAATCTCTCGGAAATCCCATTTGTTTGTACAAGTCGGTGAAGAAAGATTAACCGACGTGTACAAATTAATGGGAAAATTTTTTCACTTAGAAAAATTATTACGCAAAATGAATTGAAAGTAATTTCGAAAATTGTTTTAAACTATTTCAAAGTTTCACAGATAAAAATTTCGAACAGTTAGGTCGAAAAATAAAAATCGCCCATGAAAAACGATGAAATCGATCTTTTGAGTACTATGAATATGAGATTTACTTTATTGTCACACTCTTGGGGGAATAGATACACCACTCGTGAATATTTGCTCCCATCAACTACAGCGAGTGAAGTCAACAACTTGTGATATACCCGAGGGGTAACCCACTCTAAAAAAATTGTACACTTGACCTCCACTGACAAGTGACATCCAAGTGTCCTTCGAAAATTTTGTACATTGACCCCCGGGCGTGAGTTACGCCCCCGGGCGTGAGTTATCTCTCGGATATACCATAATAGTATCGTCACTTGTTATTTAAATTATATTTAATTTGCCATAAAGAGAAACAAAAAGTCAAAAAATGAAATTGGATTTTTTTTTCGACAGTATACCTGATAGTTTATTAATGTAATGTTAAATTTAAAAACACTGTGCTGCCTCCTAGGAACTACAGTCGGCAAACACTAAAACTTTTCAGATCACTTATGAAATCAGTGTTGTAGCAACTTTGGTTACATTTAATTGTGGTAGATGGCACGTTCTCTGTAGAGTTCGATTTTATTTTGTTTAACGTGAAATACAATAATCAAATGAACTTTTAATAGGATAATTTATATATTATTTCGATATTATGACGTGTGTTTATGTCATTCTAGTCTAAGAAGTGATGAAAATCTTATAAAAATAACGTAGTAAGCCTTTTTACTTAAATATCATTATCTGGTTGAAAAGACATTTAATTCAGTACTTGAGTCCATCAGGTGACATGTTGATCAGCTGTAAAAAATATATATTTTTGAATGTGGCATCAGCAGAAGAAGTGCCACAAATAACACAAGTATAAACTCTATTAGCTTATATCCATATAGGTTCTGTACCGCACTGTGATATAGGTACGACCGTAACTGATCGCAATGGGGATTATTTTCTTACATAATTATTATTAAGAATCACCATTCTCGAATTCCTTTTTGTTTGATTTTTATTTCTGAATACTGTGTATGTTCATATTTACATTATCGATATTGATTATGAATATAAAATGATTTTTAATGCTTTTCTGATAACCACTAGCCATAATATAGTATTTTTTTCAAATATATTACTATCACTACATTAATCAAATTTCCAATAATAGATCTTTGAAATATGAACAAAATCGCCTTTCTAATAAATACGCGGTTTTTTTTCACAAACTTTTATTTTTGGTACTTGCATATTTTAAATCAGCATAATTATATCGATTAATCTACAGGACCACGAATAGATCACCTTTTAAATCTAACACAGACCTAAGACCTTAAATAAATTGGAGTTATAACCATTATGTCTCTAGTATTATAGCTGTTTTTTTAAATGAAAATTCAGTAAACCAAATTTTGGTCCTCCCTGCGGTTCTTACTATAGTATTAACCAAAAAATTTTTTAAAGAATTAAAAAAAATTCTCCTGATTTTCTTCTACATTTTTAAAAAGAATATTCCAAACTTAAAAACCAAAGCCGAAGGTAGAGCAGTTGCTCCAGATACCGGAGCATAATGTATGAACGACATAGACATTCCCGCTGGTCATTTTCACAATAGGATGATATAAAATAATAATAATGTGAAACAGAAAAGAGAAAACATTCACACACAAAATGATATCTGTGATGGCGCTCAGCGATCTCATTTTCTTAAAAGGAAAATGTGTGTCCTTATTTATTTTTTTAGATTAGATTGTACAAATCTTAATACAGAATTTGAAAATTGAGGATTCATGTAGTAACTATTTTCAAAAGTAAATTAATCTATTTATAATTTTGAAATAGTTACTACACAAATCCTAGTTTGTAACTGCGCAATCAGTTTTTTAACTACACATTTTGTTTACTAAGTCCGAATGATATTCATACTTTGTCATTTATGATGAATAAAAAATATTTACAAATTTTGAATATGAGTCCACAGGGACTTTTTCCGTTATGTAGTTAGGGATCTGAATATTCAGTATGTTTTACTTCATTTAGGTATAAAACACATCCTAAAATTTCAGAAAAATAAATCAAGTAGTTTTTAATGCTATGAATCTTTAAGTGACGTGTTCCCTATCTTTTAACACAGGAGGTGTAAGATTTATAAACTCCGTGTGGCTGCATTAAAGGATAGGAAAATTGCCATTAAAAAAAATCATACCGTAAAAACTACTTGGTTATTTTATTTTTCTGAAATTTTAGGTTGTGTTTTACACCTGAATGAAGTAAAATATGCTGAATTTTCAGGTCCCTAATTTCAAATATATATATATATATATATATATATATATATTCATGACGTAACGGAAAACTTCGCAAAAGCACGGAAAACTTCCCAAAAGACTGAAGTGTCCGTTTACGTGGACTCATATTTAAAATTTGTAAATATTTTTTATTCATCATAAAAAATTACTTTGGTGCTTTTTATCTTTGCTGCTGAAAGGTATTACACTAGTTACACATTTAATTATCTATGTAATAATGCATTGTGTATAAATTAAAGTATTCTGAAGCTTTCAAAACAAGTGAAAACTCCTTGCTCTCAACCTACAATTAATATCTTTTCTTTTTATATTTCAGAATTGTTTGCCCATTATGTTTAACCACATTCATATTATAAATACACCATTTCTGTTTGATGTTTTGTATGGAGTTTGCTCACGACTGCTTCCTACTGAAATACAAAACAAGGTATGATGTATAAAATGATAAAAAAAAGGCGGACTTCTTTTCTTATAAGATAATATATTATTATTACTAATTTATAGTTATTTAAAAAAGCGAGGAAAAAAAAGGGAAATATATTATATTTTAATGAGATATGTAATGGCTTTGTAATCACACTACAATGTATGTTTTTTTTATTCCTCTACATCAAAATTTATATACACATTTTCGCCGTTGTGTTAAAATGGTTCTGTGTGAACTCTGTTTGAGCTAAATTTTGAAATTGATTATTGACACACATCCCACACCTTCCCTGTCATAATATGAATAATGGGTATACAAAAAAATCCAGTGGCGTCAAATCGCACAATATTGAAGATCATTTTTGCGAGATCGCGACCGCGATGGGAAATTCCTAAAAAAATACAAAAAAAAAATAAAATAAAAAAAACTGTCAAAAAATTATTGTTATGATTATGGTGACATGTGGTTTCAATAATATTGTACAATATACCATACAACCATAGAAATAATAACTTTACTGCAACAGAAGTTCATCAGCAGAATTCTGACACGAAAGGTAGATGTCAATAAGTAACACCAAAATTTTTCGTTTTGACGCCACTGGATTATTTTCATTAGGGTTATTTACAGTATAAAGGTTTCCCCGACTATAAGAAAATAACTTGCGGGTTCAAATCTGAATTCAGTCGACTAATTTGTGGTACCTGTCAGCAATTATGTTGAAAAACATGACAAAAAATTTAGGTGAAAAGCAACTTCCGATTAAAAGTGTCATGG
Source organism: Campodea plusiochaeta (assembly GCA_034698565.1). Taxonomy (NCBI): domain Eukaryota; kingdom Metazoa; phylum Arthropoda; class Diplura; order Rhabdura; family Campodeidae; genus Campodea; species Campodea plusiochaeta. Next base: position 11,965 of record JAQIWE010001005.1, read on the forward strand.
TGGACATTTTTTCGGAAAATGTCAATTAGATAAATTTGCCATGCCTTAAAGTTTATGTTAAAATAGAGAAATCAAAATTTTCTATATTTATGTATGTTTTATTACAGAAAAAACTTCATACACAATGGGAAAACCTGTATACTTGTTTGTTATAAGAATAGGTAATATCTTGAAATATAAATCGTTAAAAATTTAAAATTAATAGCAGTAAAAATACTTTTTTGTATTTTTTTTTGACCTTTCGTAATTCGTTGTGTGTACATAATATTGATTTCTTCGATGAAATTTATATTTTGTTACGTCTCTTGCATTTTAGATATATAATTATATATATTTGTAGGCAAATAAATATTATTATAGTTATCATAAGGAAAAGATTGCCACAAGACAAATAGAAATTACAATATATCGAATTATGTTTAATAAATATTTCCTTTTTCTAGCTAATTTTTCATGGCAAGAATCTTCATTCACTTCATCATTACATTCCTAAAAGTCATCTTCCACAAGAATATGGTGGAACAGAAGGAACTTTCAATCCAACACCTTTTCTTATCAAAATGATAGAACAACATCAATCACTTATAGGTAACAGTTTAATATGTATATGATTAGTTATGAGAAAATGATCATTTATATAGAACAAGTGGTCAAAATTCCTATTTTTAAGAAATATTTAACTATGCTCTAAGTGTTTTGGACATTTGGAGATTTACAGTATAGCCTCGAAATGTTTTTTCATCTCCATTCAATCGTCAGTATTCAGTGTCAGTTATGTATTTTCGGTTTCAAGGTATGGCTGAGATGTATAACGACTCTATCACTCCCAAATATATCTTTCATATACGACTTAAACTCAATCAAAATTATCACAATGCTGACTATCTGATTCAAAGTTAGATAGCAATAGAACAGACATAAAATAGAGTATTCCAAACACATTGTTATTCAAATGTATTGAAGTTGCATTCAGATATTATAGCAATTAAAAATTAATTTTTAATTATTTTTTAAAATATTTTAGTATGTTATATTGCAATAATAAGAAACACTTACCTTATCAGTTTCGCTTTAGCTGTATCTATTACGGGTTTTATATTAACTTGCTATATTATCGAGCACAATTTTATTACATATTATTACTATCGTTGATTGCTAGATTATCACGAAGAGGCAAATTGAAATACTCGTATAATTATTATTATTTAATGCATTGATTAGCATAATTGGTCTCTTGATATTATAATATTTACATCCCATTTCGAAATATTTCGACTTCAACAGCTGTAGAGAAAATGTAGTACATATAAACAAATTTCGATTCAGAATTTAACGTACGATTAATTTAATTATCTTAGCGAAACTATAATTTCATTTATTTTCTTGCACATAAGTTGTTTCAATAATTAAAATAATAATCTCGTATTTTGAAGTTCGATTTTTCGATATCATTTTTTTGTCTATGATAAACAGTCAGAAATAATGTCATGGAGAATGTTTGCAGTGTCCGTGATTTTTTTTTAATTTATTCAGTTAAAAAAAATATATTTTTAATTCCTATAAAGTTTATCAAATTTGTTGAATAAAGAACGTTATCAAATTTGTTGAAGGAGCGATGGAATTTTTTGTGTTCTAAAAATATATTTCTACTAACGCAACTACGTTCTTCTTTTTCTTTATTAAATATTTAGATTATAATTAAATATGCAGGTATGGATGGCGAGGTGAACGACCTAAGTTTAATAACGTCATCAAATAGTCTTATTATCAGAATTAAATATTCACTAATGGAAATTATATAGATATACCAAAAATATACTTTACTAAAATGTATTTGATAAAATATTTTTCGAAATAATTTTGTCATATCTCATATTGGATTATTGGTCAATATTTATGATTCAGCAAGATCAAGACTGGTCAATAAAAACAAAATAATAGTTTCTTGATATTAAATTATTAACAGAATAGTAAATTAACTGAATGGGGTTGCGCACTTCCGTAGTAAGATGTACACCTATTGTAATATCCCGCAGTACATCTATTATACCCGCATTACACCCGAAGTACATCAATGTAATCTACTCGCAATTTTTTAAACAGCAGGACCCCGCAATACCGCACAGTACACTGCATTACAGCGCAATATACCCGCAGTATCCCGCAATACACCGCAGTATACTGCAATACACTGAAGTACACCGCATTAGATCCGTACTACCGTATCGTACACGGTGTACACAGTACGCTACCCTTCAAAAAGTTCTATAATTATACATTTTGTTTTAATGTCTTGTTTTTTGTTTTTGGAGTATACATTTATTTTATATGAAACTAAGAAGATTAACATGCAGATTATGAAAGTGTTATATCTACAGTATGTTATTGATACAAAACTGAGGAAATTATAATGACTATTTTTTTATAGAAAATATTATTTTTATTGTTGCCTTCTAATTGTGAAATCAGTATTTTAAAATAGCATATTTTTTTTTTCAGATACGATATTGGAAATTGGATACGTTAAGGATGAAAAGGAGTAACAAATATTTTTGGTCACATTGGTGTTGGTGTTATTTATCCAGAAGTAAAAAAAGTTCTTTATTTCAAGTTCCACCATTCGGACTTTTCCAATCAGTTACTCCAACTGCAAGTTTTTTTAAGGCATAGATATATATAATATTATAAAAGTATATGGACGATTGTATCACTTTCAATAAATCATAGTTAATTCAGAAATTTACTGTATTTGTATCTAATTCATTTAGGTCTCATGATTCAAATAATAATGATTGTAATGGACGGTATCGTAATAATTTTATATTGTTTGAACTGTAGTGTTACTTATAATAATATATAATAGTAATATTTTTTTTCCTTGTAAAGCGAAATGGGATGCTTGCCAGTGATACAAATAAAACATTATATAATTATATAAAATGTCAAGCAAGATTTCAATTCTGGTGTAAATGTATATCTATTTATCATAATATAGGATTTCTAAGGTTGGAATATGCCTGTATGTTATATTGTAATTAAATAATAGTAGTCTTAATCATCCAAATAATATTTAATTTCCAATTTTCAGCTGGCAAAATAATATAAATATAATTTGGAAGTTTAAAACCATTTTTCGTTATATACATTACAATACAAAATGCTGGAAAAAAAGACTGTTTTCGGGACACTATTATTCTGTAACTAGGTAAGATATTTCAATAAATCATTAAAAACAGCTGGTTTATAAAACTTCAAAATCAAATAATCGTAACCTTTTCGAAACTCAATTTTACAAAACACTTAAAAATGGTATTCTGTACCACAGTGTATTACTGTGGTGCATATACCCTATGAATCTATTAGTAAAAAAATATTTAAAATGGTTCAAATATATTTCGTAATTAAATTTCCTAACTTTAAATATAAATTAGTATAACCAGACACACACACACACACACTAATTATAATATTTATAGTTTCCAATTTTAATTCAGAAAGAAATCATTGATATATTTCTACTGTCATGCTGATAATAATGAGGTAAACGAAACATTACTTTTGGAGCTTTTTTAAATAAATTGCTAAAAATGTTATTATTCAAGGACCTTAAACAAGGTATTGCTTATTTGAATATCTTATCCGGTTGCCGAATAATAGTGTTCAGAAATAGGTTCGTTTTTTCTTTGGGCCACCCTGACATAATTATATATACATTCACAGTGCTTTAAAGGCACCAAACAAGCGGAAATTACGCTTCCACAAAGTGTCATATGTCAAAAATTTGTCGCATTCTGTAATATTTATTATTATGAACCTGCTGTGATAATTTCATTCTTTCTATTTTATTCAAAAGAAGCATATAAAGATCAGACATATGATACGATATTTTAATATTAGTGTCTTTTGTGTTGAAATTAAAATATTACTTCGTATTAAGTTCCATATTATATTTACATTGGAAATCAGAAAATTATATACACTGTACTTCCTATATATCAATGACATCCTTCAAAAGAAGATTGATGTTATTTACAATATTCTTATTTATAGGAATAGTACAAAAACATTCTGGAACGAATATATAAAATAGGAGATATTATTTCGCTTCAGAAATCAGTTAGTTCGGTTCATAAGAGTTTCAGTAGTGAGTTTTACGCATTCTGTACTCAGCATTGATATGATGGCTTTTAAGAAAGCCGTTATTTTCATTGCAGCATTTCTGGTAATTATATTTTTTATTATTAAATTTCGTTTTGATTTTTCTCGCGTCAATTAGTCGCTGTTTAGTATAGAATATTGGAGAAACATTTCCTTTGAATTTTTTATTTGTAAATATAATCATACGTAACGTACATAGTTATAATAGTCTTTACTGATGATTTTTTTGTACATTATTTTTTTTTTTCATACATCATCATATGATTGTATGAAATAAATTTCTCTAGTCGTCTTCCATATTTGATAGATTGTGCATTCAGAAAAATCAAACAAGCAAAATTTTATTGTGAAATAATACTAAATAATAATTTGAATTATCAATATCAAATATAGTAAAATATAGTCTCTATGTATTATAGTATTTTATATACCATAAAGTGCAAAATATTTATTCTAAAGTATAATTTTTTATTTTGAGTTACAAGATTTAAAACGTTTTTGTCACTGTTACTTCTTGCATTACCTTGTTGGAGAATCTCATATAGTTCTTTCCGTAGGGTACTGAAAGAACTTTCCAGTGGTCTGCTGGTCACAGTCTAGTGACTTTACATTTTGACCAGTAGACTTAAATTTTCACTGGTCAATCTGACCAGTGGATAAATATTCGTAATTTCGGATAGAAAAATCGTAAAACTGCATGCTTTGTACCGTTGGAAAGAGCCTGGAAAGACGTTTAAAACAAGTACAAAAACATCTATATTTCTTTAATTTTTGGACAATTAGATCACAAAATTATAATTTTTTTCTCAAAATCACTACAGTATCTTTTTTTAAGCGATTTTAAGATTTTTTATTCGTATTTTTATTAGTTTAAACTATACATTACAATGAGATGGGAATTGGAGTTAAAACTTTAAATACTACATAAGTTAATCTAATGGGTAATACTTGTAGTGTGTAATTCCTATTAATAAGTTGCAGATAAACTGATCAAGTTCTTTGAAAAATGTGATGTTTCTTTAATTTTTTTTTAGTTTGAATTCATAATCACAGGAGGCCGATAAGGAAGTTTTTCAGTTCTGTAATTTTTCTTTACAATTATGTTTTTAGTCATGTTGGGATTTGAAAGTATCCAACCTCCAGAAAAAAAACTTGTTCGGAAACCTACAGAAGGCAACAGGAGTCTACGAGCATTGAATTTTTATTTCTTTTCGACCAGTAAAAAATCAATTTGATCAGTAAGTTAAATTCAGCACTGATCAACTTGACCAGTGGCAGAAAAAATGAAATTCTAGCCCTGCTATGACCAGTGCATATAAAAGTGCCATATTGGCGCGCCAAGGCCACCAAAGGACTAGAAATGGCCACAGAGAAAAACATCTGGTGGCCAAAATTGGCCCCAAAAATTTTCAGAATTTTTTTTTTTTTTTTTTTTTTTTGAGAAAATTAGGCATGATGTATATCAAAATAATCGTCTTTGTGAGACATTTCCAACGATGTATAACACTCGATACCAGATCGCATCTGTTACAAATTATGTCTAAAAAATGCAGAATATCTGAAAAAAAATCTACAAAAATTATTCAAAACATTAAAAATGTAAGTTTTCTTTGTTATTTAAATAGTGGAGAGTAAATG
>JAQIWE010001006.1:0-17757 GCA_034698565.1 Campodea plusiochaeta
CAGCTTATTTTACCGCATTTTCTAAGGTGAATATCTCCAAAGCCGGAGATTTTTGGGAGGTAAGAAAAATAATATGAATTATTTATATCAAGAAGACTAATATTGTTATAATATCAGAAAAGTCAGTTTAGCTGCAGGTAACACTTTAAAAGCTTATTGGGTATTGAGTTATAATAAATTGTTATTTTAACTTTGATATAGAAAAAAAGGAAAATATGTTTTACAAATAGTAAGCTAACATTTACTACTACCTTTTAACGAATCTTTACAGTATAAGAGTGCAATCAATAAAAATATTAGACTACTTAAAACCAGAATGAAAATCTTAAATATTCATTATTCAGCAACGCGTATGAAAAATATTAAACTTTTTATCAAACAGTTTTTTTGTCAAGAAATCTCCGAAAGGAAATATTTCTTAATTTCTACACACAGGTGCCAGATTTACTTCCATTTTTGTTATGAATAATAGCAATGTAATAAAATTCAATAATAATTCTGAATTTTAATTTTATTTTGCTATCATTTTTTAAAAAGCGTCATTTTCGGAAATTTAGAACCAGCAGGGGTGTAAAAAATCACTGAGCACATTTCTCGATATATAGAAACTTGAAAATATAATGTGTTGAGCACCATCTCAATATAGGTGAATAATAATTATCATTATTGTAAATTCATAAATTCCGTATATTTATTTATTTATTTCGGGTTTGGTGCAACGAAAAAAAAAATGTGGAAAAATTGAATTTATTGTAAAGAAATATTTTTATAAAATTATCATACCTGATGAATAAACAAATACGTTTAATTCTGCTATGTACAAATATAAATTTACATAATATTTATATTTATACCGATATCTGAAAAAAAAAAAATATTAATATGCTCATCATCCAATTTTAATTAAATTAAAATACTATTCCAAGTTCCGAACGCGATTGGCACTTTATTTTTATTTGCAGAATTTTTAAAACGCCAAAAGCGACCTTGAATCGAAAGGACGTACTTGAATAACTCCTCCACCAGGACTATCGTGTCTTCTGTGTAAAAACTCATCAGGTAAACCTATCATTTGACCCAACCAATCCATAACTATTGATTCTAATTCAGTTGCTGCAGGACTAGATGCCTAAGGTAAAGGAAAATTAACATTTGATTTATTTATTTTACAAGTTAATTTTTTTTTTAATTTTGTTTACCCATGTAAAGCCAATGCAGTTGATGGCATCAGCAAGCATATCTCCAAGTAAAGATGGGAATGAGTTGAGAGCAGGAAAATATGCGTGCATGTATGGACTCTGCCAGTGAGTTACCTGTGGAAACAATACAACAGCACATGCTCAAAAACAGCAGTAGGTGGTGAGTGGGATATTTTTTATTATTTTTATATTTTCTCCCGCAGTTATTATTATTGTGTGTGCTAATATGAGTTTTAGTAAATATCGTTTGCATGGAAGTAAATTTTTCAGTACTGGAATGTTTATCAGTTGAGATTTTAGTTGAAAAATTGTTGTTGAATTGGAAGAATTCGTATATTGCATTTGTTGAATACGTAGTCTACGGAACCACATGCTTGTCGAATTCTAACATATCGTTAGCTACATAAGTAAATATATTCAAATGAATACTGAATATATAAATAAACGCAAAAATACAGGAGTATTCAAATTATGCAGTTTTGCAGATTTAATAAGAAATTTTAATGACACGCGGACCAAAGGTGACTTCCTAGTGCTAAAGAAATTTAAATAACTATGTATGTTATCGGTAAAAATAACAGTTTTTTGTTAAAATTTCCAAAATTTAGTTTTTTTTAATTGTGCAATTATTTCGACTTTATTCTTTGAATATTGAATTGCAGTTTCAAAATTATACTCGTCCTGGGAATTTGCCCTAGCCCTTATAAGTTAGGACTTCCTACGAACTTCTCTCCTCTGGAATTTTTATACGGCATATAATATCGAAAAATGACATTTTACTCCTCTGGGAAAAACATGAAAAATCTAATAGTTGAGCTTCATATTATTCGCAAACTCCATTCTTATCGTAGAAAAGTCGTTTCAAACTTCCACCTGAAATCTAGGGGGTGAGTGGAACTCTCGAATTCTCCTAGAACGTCTCGAAGTTCGGTGAAGTGTCTGCGAATTTTTCGAACTCCGGTAAATACCCATGAATTCCGATTTCAGTATACACAAAATTTAACTTAGGTATATACAAGATTAAATACTCTTTCTGAAAATTTATTTTAATCATTGCAAGAATAACATAATTTGAACATATTTTTATTTACATACTGTTCTTGGAAACGGAAATACTAATTTAAATAATATAACAATACTTTTGATTTTTTATACTTCTCTTTTGTAGTATCTGGCATTTTTTTTTTTTTTTTCTTATACTAAGAAAAAAAATTGAATTAATTAATGCTAATAAAAAATCACAACAATTTCGACCACCTTCCAAATGGATTTCTCAATAACATTCAGACAATCACACAACTAATTTTTCCCTAAATCTTCTCTCACATATTATAACAGAAACTGTCCAGCAAGTAATTTATTATGTGTTTGTGTAGGCGAATGAGTGTATCGTAAGAATTGCAGTGATTTCGTTTCTTTTTTCCTCTGTAAATCCTTTGTGAATCCTGTGGTCTTTTGTCATCAAGAGTCTGTTTGCTCTTGGTGACGGCTCTCTCCGAAGGTTTTGTCCATTGCTAATAGAGCGAGGATCTCTATCAAAGCTTGGAGGATTGCTATCAAATCACTCAAGGGAATAAAAAGTTGGACCAATACAACACAATACTTTTCTTTTGCTTTCAAAGCTTCTATTTCAAAGTCGGAGTTTGACGAAGAAAAGAAAAAGAAGATTTATTTCTCACATGGAAGAGTAAGTATTTTCTATTACAAGTTAAAAATTCAATTGCCACTTGTCGTTGACGTTGTTGGTGACCGTATACGTTACATTGAGTTGTAGCAGAAATTCGGTATTGCTGTTAGCTAATCGGTACTGACCTAACCCAATGAAATTTGATGAAACGTACAATATATATGATTATCATGAATTTTCTGTAGGTTTCATTATGATAATTTAAAGCAGATTATTTGTATTTACTTGTTGGGAAAGTTACTTTCAAAGTTGAGAATTTTTTGCCTTCTCATTTACGAAACATAAACTAATCGTTAAAATACTACAAAAATTATAACTTAAAGCGAATAAGATCAGTTAAAATAATACATTGTCTGAGTACAATACGAAATTTCCTTCTTGCTGTAAAGAATGACCAAAGAAGGAAAAAACCTCCCTAGCAAGATCACATAATTCTAGAAGTATAATATTACTTACCCCTGGCATAATAACTCTTTCAACATCAGCAAATATTGTTTCCCATGGTTCTCCTTCATTTGGTGCATGATCTCTTATTAATCCACGCATATATCCTGGTTTAACATCTGGTAATACACGACGCTGACGAATTGTTTTTAAGTAATCAGCAATGTAATCAACCATATCCTTACCTGGAACAAAAATGACGCTTTGTTACAAGATCACTAAGTGAAACTTTGTTTACAGCTGTAAAAATAGAAGTTTCCTACAGTAATGAAAGAAGTTCGTAAAGCATTGTAAACTTCACTGAATATATTGGTTCTACAATATAAAAGTTTCTAATTTCAGTATTTTCAGATTTTGTGGACATTGTCCAGAGTGTCTATAGATCTATACAGATTTTAATGGAAATGTTTTGTACTTAATAATAACACTGACGAAAATAAATTCATATATGGCATGTGGAAACAAGTCTGATTCAAAGGTACTCATTTCTACTACGGAGTTTCACAAATAACAACACTTTGATCTGAAAAATAATATTTTCCCTCATACGAAAACAGAAACGAGGAAGTGTTTAGTTCAAAGACACGGACAATTTCTTTTCATGCAGTTTTAATTGCGTACATCATACTTTGGAATGCTATTATCCAAATTATCACCTGATTGTTTCAAAGAGATTTTTTCATTTAGCATTTTTTCTAAAACTGTTTGCACCATTTTGTAAAATTTTTCACTCATATAATATTATCATTTGAAACTAAACATTAGCAAGCATTTTCCAAAAATATTTCCCTGGTGGATAAATTCGTCAATGTTTAATTTTCTCGCTTAATTTTAACTTATATTGATGTCTATAAAAGAGCCAGAAATTAAGTGATAATTTTTTTTAGTCGAGTGAATATTGCACCGTCGTATTATTCAAAAACTGCGTAAAAACATACAAGATATAAATTCTATGTCACTACATTTCAAGTATAATTATAAAGAACTAACTACTAACATTCACATAGGGGAATTCCAAACTTCATCAGAATTTATTAAATGTTTTTTGTATGTATAAGTTATAAATTAAAACCCAAAACTTCATTACATAATTTGACAATTACGCGACTTTACATAATAACTTAATACTAATATAATAATGAAAGTTATTACTGCCATGTTGCTGGCCTGGGTTAATATTATGACGATATTCTACGTAATCAACATACGTCATCGACATAATTACCAGAACTGAAGATCATAAATATCAACAGAGAATATTTAAATGAACATAGTAAAAAAATCATAAAGGTATATTCCAGGTAAATATACTGTAAATATACATCCTGAATTCTGTTGTATATACCGGCATGTTTATGATATATTGTATACAGTTGACTATTAAATTACTGTGACAGAATACAAGAATTGGGTGGAATAGGAAAACAGATGTTTATGCGATAAAAGTTATGCCTTATGTAATCATTGATGTCAGTGTCAAGTATATGTCGATACCTCATCAACTTTTTCCTAGAAGATATCATCAAATTTATAGAAATGATGTTTATTATTGTGCTATCTTTAATTATTCTATTTTATTTATTGTGTTGAATATTTCATTTCAACGTACTGAGATGACTGAGCATAATTAATTTATCTTCATGACCAAGTCGCATAATTTGTGGGTTAAATATATATATAAATAACACATATTTCTGGGAAGTTATGATTACTCTTATAAACATTATGGAGGTTATTTTTCCGTTTTCCAGCCGGATTATTTCTCTATATCCTTATTAAAAATCAACATTTTACTATCTATATCACAATGAGCAACAAAATTTGTAATTTGCTCTTGGTCATTAGTCAACTTCTGTATACAATGATATGTAAAATGAATTTAACAAAATAATTCCCTAAATTTTTCTGATTAACTATACGTAAATTTAGTGACAAAATTCAAATGAACAATTCTTTCCAATTTTAGAACGTCATGATATACTTCCTACAACGTAATGTACAGTTCTAATATATACCATACAACAAAATATAAACTGCGATTGCATGATAATTAATCCATTTCTCTATTAAAAATTTCATACCGTATAATGGAGCATTAAAATGAAAATACAGATTGAAATTAAATTTAGGGATTGTAAATATAAAATTCATTTTAATTTTGTTCTACTCGTACTAGACGGTAGCCACGGTATCTCAGTGATAATCTTTAGTTAATTATTCGTTTATATTTGAAGAGCACATCTCATATTTTGTTCTCTTCTATAGAGTAGTAGGAATTAATTGAAGTATATACGATGAGAGCTCACCACAGAAACTGAAGAACCAGAAAAGGATTACTGATGGTGTGGGTCTTAACTCTTATCTAATAGAGAAAGTCAAGTTTTCTTCATATAGAAGAATTACTACCACGTTGAGAATTACGTAGCGTTATTGTCTAGAGTCTCTGACAAGCGATTCTTTTGCCAGGCTCGGTATCGTCTCGGTTTTAATGCAGGCTTGGGCCCGTCTCGAGCCTAGTGGGATCATTAAGGATTCCTTCGACTTTATGAAAATCAAGATCGAAAGAAAGACTGTAATCAAGTCTTAAAAGTCAAATATGTTTTGTGTGCCTCGAGGTTTGACTTTTAGAATACCGAATTTCTGAATTTGTTTCTCTGAGTGACAAATGAATTTTAATTTGTGATCCATGATGAAGTCAATATAAGTTGTATAAGGTTGGATAAAGAAGATACTACATAATATTCGAGATAATATTTCACTCAGAACTAACACTATTTATCACCCACTACGATTCTTCATTATAACTATAATAAGAGAAAAAAATGATTTTTTTCATATATTTCCAATATTTTGTCTTCGTTGTAAATCGTCACATGTGCTGTTCCCTTTTCGTTATAGTCGCTGTATTGTATTGAATCAGTTGTTTTTCCAATATAAAGTGAACGGAATGTACTGTAAAGGAATAAAGTGACTTGGTGTAGAAATGGAAATCGTTTTCAAATCCTTCTTTATATCCACTGCCCATTGCCAATTTCAAACTTACTTTCTCCCTCATATACTTTTTCAAATGGTTCTAAATCTTCTACTTCCCTACAGTCAAACAATATTGCTCTTTATTTGCGTAGGTGACGCTTCGAGAATTATCAGTCTTACAGCTGTATCAGCATGTATAAAAAATATGGTGTAGATATTGCCCTATCACATCTAATTAATACAGAAGTTAATGTTTGTCAGTTATCTTTATTGAAACTGTTTGTTATCCTTAAATTAATGAAAATGAATTTACTGCACAATGTATAAACCGGATAGATAGATTGAAGTAATGTAATTCAATATGAAATTTAAAATCGGGATTCTAGGAAAAGAATATAATTTTTTATTGTAGATTATTTTGCTGTTGTAAAATAATATTGAAACAAGATGTAATTATATCTTAAGTAGGAGTAATATAAAATCCGCTAATATCACTCAATATTTCCTAAGTTTATAACATAAATATTGACAATGCATACACGGGCATACATCGTCGTATAGCTTTTAAATATAGAAATAGCCAATGATATTATACTGTAACTACATATACTCGAGCGAACAACCTGTAGCTTATTAATGAGACAATAGTCTCATTATTGTCTGTATCAATGTATTAATAACCGATAATTGCTTTATGTATGCCACAAAACCTATGCCGATTGCCAAAAGACATTGGTACAGCGTACAAAAAATTATTTTCGAAATTTTTCTCATGTTTTATCTCAGAATTTCAACTTATGTAATAGTGGTTTACAAGTTTTATATAATTTTATCATTCTTAATCATAACATATTAGTGAACAAATTAATTTTAAAATAATGAATTAAAAAAGTAGGTTTTTCTTTCTGTTTCAGATATTCGATCTTAATAAATTGAATGGTGGGAAAATGTATGTAACTCAAAGGTATATTGATTCGGACTTAAGTAAAATTTTTATAGTATTCCAGGATCCGGACTTCCAGACACTTCGGATTATGTTAGGAAATAAGGAGAGGAACGATTGTTTTACCAAAAATTTAACAACTGTGATCTCTCCGTCGTCGGAATGGAATGCAATGTTATAAATATTCTTCCGTCGATTTTTTGTTTTCAGCCCATTATAGCAAATCCGGAGTCAATACTATACAAACATTTAAAAATATGCAATATATTTTTAAATTTTTAGCAAATAGCGACAAATTTACAGTTATACCACTATTAGATCTCTGCATTTATTAACATTTTTAATGGAATGTCTTCATGGAAATGTTTTGCTGTTTGGAGAATTGTTTCGGAAACAAAATTCTGGATAACACATGAGCACATGAAATGCAATTTTCTTTAATTCGTTTACCTTTTCTGAGATTTTTTTTTCGTTAATTTCCATTTTTGCTTGGATATTATATGAGAATTTTTCATTAATATAAAAAAATGGGAAATGATCCTGAAAGTTTAATCCGAAATACAACTATATAAAAAAACCTTTTGATAATATCTAATATGACACTAAAATGCAAGAATTGTATGTATTTCAAAAATAGCTTATTAGCAAGTGAAAAAATATAACGCGAGATTACGTAATCTGAAGTAAAAAAAAAAGCTGCTGCAAATGTAAATATTGCTGAGAAAACCCAGTGGCAGCTAGAGTTTCGGTTATTTCCACCAGAATTGTTGCAACACCTTCGTGGAAGAAAAGAAGTGGATTGGCATTTGACAGAACAATATCCGTTTCTCTTTCGCTATATCTCTCAATCTAATGGGGTACTGTATGTACATCAATGAACAATAAAATCAAATAAATACGAAAAAATCTTACCTCTACGGCGATACTCTTCCACGTCCATTGAAAAAGGAAGTTAAGCTGGAAAAAGAATATATCAGTTATTGGGGAGAAATTCAAGAATAGTGCTTCAGAAAGAAAAGAAACGGATTTCAAAATTTCATTCATAATATTCCTTACAACTTCATTCATATTTATTTCTGTTTCCACCCACTATTTTCAATTCAGTCAAAATACGGGAAAAGTAGATCTTCGGATCTTCCTTTCAAAAATATGGAAATGCAATATCTACAGAGAATATGTACCAAATAATTTCTCTTTTTGGTTACAATAAAAAGCAATTTGTGGCTTACAAAATAAACTGACTGAAATTGGGTATAAAAAATCAGAAAAAGAAAATTAAACTGTTAAATATTAACTATTACAAAAAATAGTGAAGATATCAAAAAATCGTAGACTACTTTGGGTAAAATTAAATATTCATGGTCAATTCTGTAAATTAATGTAATAAATATTTTAGTGGTACTCACATGAAACTTGTATGTTGTAAGATGTAGTGAAATGACGAGAGAAAAGTAGCGAGTTGAGAAACCTGGGTCCACTTTTATGCCTCCCAGAATCTCCTGTGATTGGCTGATGAGGGAAAGAGCGTCACAAAACTCCACCTCTACATTTAACACACAAAATATACCTCTGCTACCCAAATGAACATATACCACGTCAGACAATACATTACTAATTTAATATTATTCCATAGTTATAGCAAACTAATATCATGGAGTGATTTTTTTTTTCAATCTCGTGATTTTTCAATTTTAATTGTGAACTGTTCAAATACTGTAGTATTTTTTTTAATGTGTTAATATTTTTATTTCGTACTCTTTCTGTAAATTTTATATTCTGTAAATCTCCTCGTCGACAGCAATAATACGTTTTTTTCCCACACTGGGAACTCTTAGAAAATGATGGTCAACTGCCAATACAGTGAAAATATTCTAAGTTTTAAATGCCTTGAAGTGAAGTGCGTTGTTTTTAAACATTTCCCTAAAGGTTCTTCTTGGGTTTAACCACTTATTGAAACAGAATATTTCTTCAGGACGTTTCGTCTTTATTAATGAAAAGGCTTCATCATTAATAAAGGAGAAACATCCTGAAAAAATATTGTGTTTCAATAAGTGGTTAAACCCAAGAAAAACTATTTAATAGAAGAAAAATGCCACTTAGCCTCCGTCGTAACATATTTCCCTAAAGGATTATACATATTTGATAAAAAGTCAAAATTAATTCATCAAATATAGGAAGAAAATTGTTGAGTGGTGCAATATTTAAGTTAACCATATGCGTACAATTTCTTCATATCGAAATATCTGCATTCTTAAATAATATGCAAAGGAGAGAAAAATTGTAACTGATTAAATATATATACAGTTATATCCATCCTTTCTTGATTTAAATAAAAACTTTTGGTTTCCAAGAAAGAAAAAAAGCAATGATAATATTTAATGTGTTGTGATTAGTTGACTTAGTTCTTTCTTTTTATTTTCATTTATCAGTGTTTCTTGTTGTATTCTATTCCTGTATACACTTCCTATATGCTTGTTACTGCATAACTGAAAATAATTGTTTTATCCTTGCCCCAATAACAGTCGCACCTCAAACATTGAGAAGGAACACCATTTTCTCAATAAATGTAATTATTAATAAAATATATTACTTGTTGTAGTTAATTACATGATTTCTCGTATGTCATTTAGTAGAAAAGATACGTCAATTTTGAATATAAAAAGGTGTCAGGATGTGCATTTGAAACAGAAGGATTTTGTAGTAATAATAGTGATATAATTGTGTCATGTGTCTTTACATGTGTGTAACCTCCACATCATGTTATTGTGTTGATATATTGAATTGGTAATGTAAGATGCACATCTGCTGTACATATATTTATTTCATGTTATGCAACAAAGACAAAATATTATGCACTTTATGTATACGGTAATGTCAATATGATATATTCATAGCATATATAAATTCGTTCATATCATTACTTTTTCAATAACGAAAAATTAAAATTTGGAAAGTGTAATAATTATGGGCAGTCCTCGTCATATTTTTGTTCGGATTCTCTTCATTCTATAACCATAACATTGACATTTTCATTTTTAATAGAAGATCCTGATACAGCAATTACCATTATAAAAATTACTTTCTGGTACGCTTCAGTTTTTCCTGTTTACTTGGTAAACTTGGAAGTTAGGAACTTTCAAAATTTCAGAACTGGAATGCTGGATCTAGAGTTTCCCCAAAGGGAGAGTGAGTTGAAAGCTTGCAATATATATAAGTCGTTTTTTTTTTACTTTTATGGAAATCTTTTGTTACAAAATTGTTCACATCTTCATGTATTTTCGGGTATTGATTTAATAGTAATTTCGTATTAGTTATTTTCACATTTTGAAATCACGATAGGCGTACGTATGTTATACTTTAAGATTTTTATTTTAAAACAATGGAGGAAGTTATAATACTATTTTAGATTTAATAATTTTAAAATATAAACCAAGCTGAAGAATGTAATATCAGTCAAAAAAGGTACCTAATTTTTATCTTTCTATATTTTGCACTCAGGCTGTTTCATTTTGCATTTTCCCAGTTGAACCTTTGTATATTCGGACTAAAAGTCGAGTTTTCTCCGAAAAAGCACGTCTAAAGCCAAACTGACTCTTAAAATACTCGTCTTGTAAAAGATAGTATGAAATTTAGCGAGCCTTTTCAGGGAATATGCTCGGTATAGCTCAAGGTTTGACTTGTAGAAACGAGATCTTATCTCGCCTATAGTGGCAGAGCAGTTTGGAAATGACTGATCTCGAGAAACCCAGGAAATATGGTTTTCCACTCAAAACTACCTGGATTTAAATTAGCAGTTAAACCAGAGAATGAACCACTATTTATTTTAATATTTTAAAAAGCATTGCAAACAACTAAGACAGTTGAAGACTAAAAGTAAAATTTGATTAATTGTTGACTAGATATGCATCTAGTAATATTTTTATAATTTCCAACGGATCCTAACGTTATTCACATCAATTCCTGTCATTTATTTCGCAAATTAAAAATTGAAAAAAAAAAAAAAAAAAAATTATAATATATTTATTAGGTTTATACAAGATAACAGGAATTGTAAAGCATGATGATCTTTGCATGTTAGAGCTATACCGTAATAGAATAATTGAAATAACAAATCGTCAATTGATTCCGGGTATCTTTGATCAAATTATGTGAAAATATATACCAAAATTAGAATATGTGACGTTATAATTCTTTATCATCAACTCATCGACAATATAAATGTCGTTTTGTTTTTATTCATAGCTAAATAACATAGATATCTGTATCTGACAAAACAACATTATTTCATCTGTTTTTTGGTAGTTAGTAATCACTTATGGTATTTTAATTATTTAATTATGTTTTCTCTCTCTCTGAGGTGCTGATATACTATTCTTTTCTTGATTTACTTGTCTTGTGAGTTGCAAAACATAATATTGAACACTTATTTCATTAAATTGACGGATTTATTAGCGTACCCTAAGAGTATGCGAGCAGAAAATAATTCAGTAAACATTAAAGAATATAGTGTGGGTCAAACTCTAACCCTCTTCCTATATTTACCATTGTTTTTTGTACAGGTGGTCAGATCCCTGTTTGTAAATGCAAATACTTCAAACTAAACTACCTGTTGTTCGCCACTACACTCCTCTAATATTAATTGTAATATATATATTAACTGTAATATATGTATTAATTTGTTAATATAAATTACATTTAGCACATAGGATTAAAACAAATTGAAATATTTTTAAAGTGCCACAGTTAAATTAATTTGTCGAAGTTCATTTCCCACTCAATGGTACTATTATCTCTTTTCTACGGCCGGAGTACGATTCTGATATCCTGGTCGTACTGCAACCATTACAGCCAGTTGCTACAGTGGTTGCCGTACAGCAAGGATACATTTCCTTAATTTTTGGATAAGTTATTACCGTTACTTCTCAGACTTGTGCAATCAGTATTCTGTAAATGAATAAACTTACATTGGGTTTATAAGACTATGTTCTCGACAAAGAACTAAGTTTTTGAATAATTTCAATATTCATACAAAACTGTTTAGATTTGTTATATGACACTGCTCTAAGCAATATATTACTCGTACAGTTGAACTGTTCTGAAAATGTGCACGCGGGTTATCTGTTTACTAAGGAAGCGTTCACATTTTCAGTAAAGTTCCGCTGTATGTATTTCACTCCTAAATAATATAATATCTCTCTTTCGTAACTATGAACTGAAAGAAAATACGCATATAACATGTAAATAGTACTTTATTTATATCGAAAATATTACAAAAACAGGTACAAAATAAGGCATTTAAGGTTGCTGTTTTTCCATTTTCCTTAATTTGTTGATGCATCACAGGCAGATCTTATTACAGATTAAATTTCGAAGAGACCAAATATCACATCTGAAACAAAGAAATAATATACATAACTACACATCTTACAGTATTTTTTATTATTTTATTTCAAATCTGAAATGAACAAAATGTCTGCAAGAATTCAATAAGATGCAATCGAGGGATGAACCATTTCACAATACATACACCGGATTTCGGTGTTCAGAAAATTTGTACATCGATGTTCATAAGTAGTTCACTCCTCGAATGCAATGAGTATATGCCCAATGCTTTATACAAATTAAACTCTTTTACAGGTATTGTTAGTGACAGTAGCAGCTTATTTTATCATGATTTTCATTCTCAACTTAAATTTCTATTTCGATTGAGGGTTTAAAAAATAGTATTTACTGATAATGTAAATGCTTAATTATATAAAATTAAAGTCTTCCATTCCAAATATTTTTTATGTTCTGATGCCTTGAGAACAAAATAATAGACATACACAGAATCATCTTAAACATAAGAGATGAAACAGAATGAATAAAAAGAAAAGCTTTACCTTTCGAGTGCCATTCAATGTCTTGATAGATTCTCATCATTTCAAAACATGTCTCTTGTAGTTTTGTATGTGGAAAGAACAGTACACCATCCGCTCAAAGAACTAATATGAGTCTCCCACTACGATTTGAACTGAAAAAGAATACAGGCATTGTTATTTAAAAGCATCAAACAAACAACAACACAACTAAATAAGTTCTCTTTTGAGTTTACATCTACTCACTTCTTGTGTATTTGTATACTATACAAACCACAACACTACAGGTACAAAAATAATTGTAATAACTCTACGTGGAAAAAGTTACTGCTCAAATTAGGCGGGTATCATATTTTATTATAATGTAATTATATTGGTGGATTTTAGTTGAAGCATATATACTGGTGATTCTGAAGAATGTATATTCTTGTTGACAGTCAGTAAACTTTCCAGACTATTTTAGAATTTGAAGAATTATATCATACACAACACCTTAGCAGTATAGTTGAAATCATTATTATAAAGGCTGCCTATAGAAATAGACATACAAAACAACTTGTGTGTAGTTATTATATTTTCTCTTTCTTCAACTCTGACTGACCTAACACAATATGTCCGAACGTCCACTCTAATCAAAACTGGCTGCATGCCATAATAGAGTTACATTTTCATCGATTTTCCAAAAATATTCATTTGTTTTTTAGATTTTTTTTTCTTTCTTATTGTATCTACTGTTACTTGAATATTGGAAACACAAAATTAATATTGTTGTCCAGTAAAATAAGGTTTAGTTTGGAAGTATTATGACAGTTTATATCTGACTTAAATTTGAAGAGTGAAAATTTAGTTAACTTTATAAATAATATCAATTTATAATCAATGAACTTTACTAAATCGTACTATACCCAAATCGAGACGAAAACTATTGTTTTACTATTTATTATCTACGGGACAGATTCAACGTCATGATTCACAGTTTATTAACCTTTAACACTTTGCATTTTATAGTTTGGAATTAATTAAAAATATATTGGTTCATCTTAATCAGCAGAATTAATGAATTTTAAATAAGTGAAAAGATATGAGAAGTTTTCGGCGATAATTTATTAAGAAAATTTACTTTTATTTTCTTTGAATGTTAAAATATAGCAGACAGCAATTATAATTCACGAATATAGCTAGTATACTTCTATAAAAAAGATTACTTTGCACTCAGTGAGATTCACAACGTTGAAGTTGTTAAATAATTAATATAAAAACTTCGTATATATAAGATATAACTGTAAAGCACATTCTCGTTTGTTTTATATAAAAACTAGTTATAAATCATTTTAATGAAATACATTATTATTCTTAACATTATTTTAATACTGCTGAATATTTTCAGCATAGAGAACAGCAAATTACTTTTGCTTATTCTTGTATTCCCGTAGAACTTTGGCACCATCACCAGATTTTTTTTTCTTTCTTCTCCACACGTCTTTTCATCTTTCCTCCGTCTCCCAACGAAGAGATAATTTGACTTATAAAGATGGAACCTCAAAATATATTCCTTCAAACACTTTTAACCAAATTATTAGTTTCGACTATTTCTCTTTAACGAAATTTTATTTCTGTATAAGAGAAATAGTATATTTCGTTCAACAAGGATTGATCTTTTTCCAAATAATGTAATTTTGCTCTTCCCGCTTGGATTTTAGTTTTAGTTTAAACCGGAGATGGCAGCATAGTCGTTAGTACCTTCCTCATTACCTTTTACCTTATGATGGAGGTGTGCAGGGCTTCAACCCTTTCATACACATTCTTTAGTAGAGACTTTTTTTGTAAGTGAAATATACCGGTACTTGTGTAATATGCCATTGTTTATATACGGAAAGAAAAAGAAACATAATTGTCCAGTACTTTATAGTTTGGACGCGACAACTAAGTTATATGTGGGAAATTTAATGACAAATCGATTAGTGTATCAACATTTTTAGTTATTATCTATAATGAGTTAAACATAATTTCAATTACAAAAGTTATTCATAGAAGAGAATTATTTCGAACTAAATATATTATAATGTTCGATCTGCTGTTATATTTGCAAAACATTCACAAAATCACTTAGTTTTATACTATAGTTAATCTGAATAGTAAGATTTTTACAGGAAAAAGTATCTCTTGTAAAAGTATATCGTTTGCGAAGTAGTATTTTTATATAGTATATAAAAGACCCTTTTCTGATAAGAAGTCCCTTTTCTTTTTGCTCAAGTTTTTATCAGCATGTGGAAGTATTGATTGCATAACACCCTAATTCTTGGGGTTGGGGTCAGTGTTGTAGTAAGGATACATAAGATATGTATAGCTGTTCACATTTAAACACGGTATGCTTTTTCACAACATGTTTGAATATCTGGCTAAATATTTTTTGTTATAATAATGATTAAACATCGTGATTCGCAAATACAGTAGTACTAAATAAAAAGTTATAATGCAAAGTTTTATAAGGAAAAAATTCGATAATGAATTGTAAGGTTATCTTACAAGATTATGCCTATTTATAACGTCTTTCCATATTATCTGGAGTTTTGACTTTTCGTTACAAAAGGTACATTTTCTTCAGCTTCAGGGAACATTGCAGTAGTAAAAATGTTTAATTTTATTCTGCAAAAAAATACTGCAAATATAATGAACTTTTACTACATTTTTTTACCCCGACAAAGAAAATGAAGATAGTGTGCATGATTAATATCATGTTCTAGCAGGTCTTTACTTTAAAAGGTTTCATCCCTCACATCCATTTAACTGATGCACTATATGCTGATGCACTATATGCGCCAGACCACGGTGATTACAAACTATTTGCAATCTTTAATAATTGTTAACTCAGTCATACTTCATAAATTGAAATAATGAACAAAGAGGAGGAAACATGAATCTCCAAAGATGACTCTGAAGCCGAACCTCGTCTTATAGAAAAAGACGAGGTTATGCCGTACCTTGTTTTTTTTTTTTAGAAAAAAAATATTTCAAATAAATTAATGCAAATGTTCCGATTAATATCTGATACATTTACACAGTGCGATAAAAACTTGTTGAAAATTGTATTTACAATGTCTTATCAGTACTTCCTTGTCAGACGCCAAATATTTAAAAATCTTTCAATTCACATCGGAGTTTTCCTTCTTACATAACGTACTATAAACAGATATATTTATATTTATCCACTCTCTTTTTGATAACAATGCATTACATTATTTATTTACAAAAAAAAAATTGGATTAAAATTTAAAAAAAGTTATTCGTAATAATAATAATATTATTGCCTATTAAACTGGTTTCATTTAAGACTAATCTAGCCTGCCTTTTTCAATCCACTAAATGACCAAATTGAAAAAGACAAACGAGATTAGTCTTAAATAAGACAATCTACGTATTAAACCTTCTTTTCTTGTAGTTTTGAAGAAAAGCAGAATATATAATAGTTTCATCTCCAACAGCACTGAAACTCTTTTTCATACTATGATGTTTTGGGATGTGCATATTTTAAACATTCAAGAAGAGAAAGCTTTTTATATTTTATTAGTTAGATAGATATTCTTTGTTATCCACGTATAGTCGTATACATACTCTATAAAATCTACAAATAATATATAAAAATCGCCAAGCCTATCTTTATATAATTACATAGACGCTTTATGTCAATTTTTTTTAAATTCGAAAGTGTATTTAGTGATCGGTTAACATTTATTAACTAGTACTGAGAATTAAAAAAATCGACTGTGTTACATAATCTTACAGTCTTGATTACTAATATATCCATAATTACTCTTACCATCATTGAATATATATTAAACAAACAGGAATGAGGAGAAACGTATATATTTCTCTTTAGACACGTACAACTACAAGTTCATTATACTTTAAATGTTGCAAATTATCATTAAAACTCCAGTAAGACGTGTTTCTTTGGATATATTTTAGACGGAAAGTATAACTATAGTACAAACTCCATATTATACAGCACGTTCAGTTGGTAAAAAAACAGAAGTTACTACCGAAATGTAATATTATTATTATTCAGCAATCTAATAGATTTAAAATCTTGTAGATATCTGAAAAGAGTCCACTAATATTATAATCGTTTGAGGTAACGTAAAGAAGGGTTTATAAATTACCAATCTCATTTTTTGTAAAGTTAATTTTTCTGGAGGTGCTCGGTGGATTCTACACCATTATATAAGCGAGCAAAATGATCACATTTGCAGCGTCTGTTACGAAATCTTTCGACTTGCTTACAAGGAACGACGAAGTATGTAGCTGATGTTAAAATCTATTTCCTTAGATTTTGCAGTTATGGAAAAAAAAGCATTCATGGTGGATCTAGATTTTAAATATATTCTGCATAATAAAACTCTTACAATCATAGTAAGAATATTGATAGAAATGAAAAGCCAAATTCCGCAATAAGCACTCTGTATATTATAGGACATTACCCAACATGTTTCGAATTAATCAATTCATCATCAGGGGTACATAATTATAACTGCAATTAAGATGTTTACGAACATTATAGTGTTTGCGATGCGCCTTTTCACCAATATGTAGACTTGATGCGATTGTTATCTTTCACAGAGTTTCAATCGATACTGAATTCTTTCTCATCTGTAC
>JAQIWE010001007.1:0-17752 GCA_034698565.1 Campodea plusiochaeta
TCATATATATGAACAAACATACTGCTGGAATAAAGGTCATTCAACGCACCATTTTTGTGTTTTGTTTATTCCATTTAGTATATAGACACTTTGAAATCGGTGCATTGGCGAGGCTGCAATTAAACTTGCATTTACTTTCTGATCCACCCTCGTATTCCGCATCAGCATAGGCTACACTAAAATGTTTCTTTTGTAGCTATAAAAATACCTCTTTAATTTCATCATTTTTAATAATTATGTACCTTGTACTGATATCTAAAATTAAAAGGTGGCAAACACAAGTAATATTATTTTGCTTATTTCCTTTGAAAAAACACGTCCTTCCGTTAATAAACTGCGACGTTGCAGTTATGGTTACGGCAAGAAAAACAGAACCCAAGTAATGGAGAATGTTGTAAACAAGTCTCTGTTTGACTTTTTCTCGGATATTAAATTACTCCAATCTATATAAGGATTCAATTATTTGTTCAGACATGAAGATATTGGTTACCTTTTATTAAAAATAATATTATGACATTTTGACGGATATAGAGTTTATGTTATATGAGGTGGACGTTAATTAAAAATATATTGGATATGAAAAAATGTTTTATTGTTTTAATCAATTTTTTCTCTGGAAAAAGTATGCGACTGACGAGACTGGTAAATTGAGATCTCATATCATTTGTCATAATAATTTAATTTGTAAAGAATAACAACTACAGCTAAATATAAACTAATCATACATTATTATTGCCATGACATAAGTTTTCTTGCATTTGATTTAATTAAAAAAGAAAAGTATGTGCGATAACGATGCATTGTAAAAGAGTTAGTTGTATTATATATGAATGGCTCGTATGTTTACTCTTAAAATGGAAAATACTAATCGTCTATTAGTTTTATAATTGACAATAGGATGACTGTTTTAGAGTAATTATTTTCAATAAGCTTAATTTAAAAAATGTTTCTTTTAAGTATTCGTCAAATACACAATAGTTTATTTCCATTTCTTTGTTTTATACAATTTATGTTGGTACTGTACATTTGTTTCATCAATAACAGTTCCATTACATTTGGAATATTTAGCAATGTGTCTTTTCAAACTAGTCAACGGGTAAAAAAATGTCACTGCATAAACATTTTCAAGAGTCAGATTTTCTAATTTCAGATAAATTTAACATTATTTCCAATCTAAATAAGAAATTCCATAGGATTAACCCTGTTTCATCTATATACATGGTAATTACAAGTCGTAAAAGTAAATTCTTTTCTTTAAATTATATATTGATGTTTAATATATATCGAAGTAAACGGTTCCATTGCATGTCTCGATGGAAATGGAAAGAAAAAGAAATTAGTTTTCCCTTTCTTTTTGCTGCTGGGAGATTTCGTAGTGCTCAGTAATCGCACATGATTTTAAAGTTGTACTATTATAAAGATGTTGAATTATTTTATATTTGGAGATTGCAATGAAAGAGATTATAGTTTATGGTTTTATATTCTTTATTGCTCCACAACAGATATTTTAAATTAGATTGAGTGGAAGAAGTGAACGATTTTTTTTAACTTTTTTTCGAAGAATTTCATTTCTTTTATATTTTCAACTTTGTAAAGAAAAACGAACTTATTCCAGCTTCTTCTGTTCGCTCTTTTGACAGAAATTTTATAATTTTTTTTTTTTTTTACCTTTCTTCTTTTTTCTTTCTTTCTTTCGTTTCCATTTATATTTTACCAGTGTTAGTTATTTTACCAGTATTTTATGATATAGAAAATGAAACATGAAAATTTTAGAAGGCTTACTTTAATTTTAGAGATGAATATCTATTATTTTGTCATGTGTCTTCCAAGGCGTTTACAGCTAAAAAAAAAACCTTATTATTTCATAAACCTGTAGATAAAATAACGTAGCCAATTCCAATGGCAATTGTTCCCATCATTCCCTATATAGTCTGCAATATTTCGTGCAGCAAGTAGATAGTTCTTCATTTGTGAGAGTGGTGCGCTGCAGTCGTCTTAAGAGTATTGCAGGGATTTATGCGCCCGTAAATGGTCAATGGGTGTGCTATTGAAAAGAAAATAGGTAGAAGAGAGTTATTTATAACAGTAATAGGAAGAGTAGTAATGGTTTCGAACAATTAATTTTAAAAGTAGATTTCTCCTTGTTCGAACGATGCTGTTCTGATTTTGGATGTGTGTGTTGTATGGATGGTATAGCACACATATACATTGAAAAATAAATAAACAATTAAGCACAAAACTGTTTCGTTTTGATACAGTAACTTTACAGAAACGGTTACATTGCAGTTAGGGATATACCTTGTTTATAAACTTGCAGGGGAACTCAAGAAAACGATGTTTTCAGATACATCAGTTTCGCAGCAGAACTCCAGTTCATCTATTGCTGTAGAAATACTTTCTTCTTAATATTATATATCAATATAAGTAGCCTATCATTAATAAGGTATATTAATATATATTAAATAATTAAATCATACTTCAATATCACAAATTGTGCTTTAACGCAGTTCGTAAATTCTTTTCATTCAATACACAATTTTCAATAAAAGTTTCTAGGTACACAGTACCGTAACTTATTACCGCATCGATAACATGATAATAACCAGTATCATAACCAATTTTATTCAAACTATTACTATAACAATAGTGAAATAAAGCAATCGGATCCATTTATCCATAAAACACCCCTAAGTGCATAATAAAATAAACTTAAGACGATTACACTTTGCGTATACCGACTTTCCGTAACAAAAGGCCTGAAATTTTTATAACTCAAGCATAAAAGGGACAGAAAAAGTGTATTATCCCCGTTCTATTGACAGTAAAAATGAAAAGCCGATTTGGATTTTAAATATTCACAATCGTAAAGTGGGCCTTTGATACTTGATGTTCACTTTTTGAATGATCAGATCTTTTTGTGACCTCGTTTTGTAGAATGTCAATCAATTTGGAAGGACGATTGACAAGTTGTGTCATGTAGAATTGTATGTTCAGTTGATACAAGTCTTTGTTATAGTTCGTAGCGTGACTTAAAAAGGAATAATATTAGTGGCTTTATGGCAGAATAATTGTTATTGTGAAATTATGCGTAAGATGTAAAGATGGAATATAAGGGTTAATTTGCTTGTAACACGCAGTAGAGTTGTAAAAAAAACGTTGTACAATTATTCCCTATCTGTGTTACAGTAACTCGCTATAAGAAATACACAAAAATTGCTATTAAATAAAAATAAAAAGTTGATTATACGTAAAAACTTCACATGATAAAGTTAGAGTATTTTATTATTGTTCTTAAATCAATACACAAAGTTATCATCAGCATTTTTGTTTCATTTTGATGTATAATTATAATTAATGTACATGTTTTATGTAAATAAAAGCTGATGATGGTACATAACGATTATAAATTAATTAAGTCTTAATCCAAAGAGTTTTTTTCATTAGATAAAGTTATTATTTTAATTAAAAGCCACTGAGTTATTGAATAAGATATACTATTCTGTTTATAATCTGTTAATTGTTGTAAGAAAAGTGATTTTTGTTGTTGTGATAAATGGTGAAAGTTTGTGTATACAAGAAATGTGTAAAACAGCTTAAGCTACTCGTTTAGTTATAAATGTTTAAATACTTACGAACCCTCACTTTTCTTAAATATGGAGAAAATAAAAGAATAGCCGAGTATCAGTGCCACTGGCAGGAAAAGAACCATCAAAGCAAAAAAAAATTGTCAATGTTTTAAATAAAAATGAAACGTCAGCGAATTTTCTGTCAGTGATTGAGGTCCAAAACTTCATGAATAGAAGTGCGTGACTGTTAAAGTTCAACTGCTTTAATCTGTTTGTAAGGTCAGAACTCCACCTCTTTGTTAAAAAATTGAAACATTGTATCCTACTGAGAGTTACACAGTATACATTCCATGAAAGGAACTCCATCAGAGAGACACTGAGGAAATAGAACCTCTGCAGCAAAGGCATCCTATTATAAGCAATAATAAAAACTCTGATGCTTCAACACGTATGAACAAATGTTTATGACTTTTATGACTGTGAAGCTTCACTCTAAAATACTCACTCAATCAAATTTTCCCTAACACTATTCAAAGCGAAAATTGATTTCATCCTTTGCCATTAAAGTTCTTCAAAAAACGAGAGGAGATCTTATTCTTCCGTGCTCAACTGCATTTGCAAATAATCTCCCTAGCAAAATGCATAGTAATTATCTAACATAAAAGATACTGGTTTTAATTGTCGTTCGTGTCAGCCGGCTTTAAAATACAAAAGCTCCGACCACATCACTGATTATTTGGTGAGCTACCTACTCTATGATGGGAAAGTAAACACAAAAGTGTTGTCTGATGTTTAAATAGTAATGAGGAAAAATAGAATGGTAGTAACAAGTGGAAAATAATGTGAGGGTATATGAGAGTTTATTATTGTACATATTTTGGATAAATATTCTTTTTAGTATTTTCGATTGGATATCCTTTTTAATCGTGACGCCCCATGAACGTTATTTAAAATGTGAATCGACTCTGGAATATTCCGTAATTACTGGAAAGAACGGAATATTAGAGAGTCATTCACATAATAAGGCGAAAAATACTGCCATGTATGATAAAAATATAAAAAATTGGATGCCCATTATCAACAGACTATGAACACAGATTATGTATTATCAACTATTGTAACAATTTTTTAGTCTTGATAAAAGCAAGGGTTCTTTGCAGAAATATTGACAGAAACTGCTGTTTTTATTCCGATTTATAACGTGAAACACACTCTTTAAAATATAATTCAATGATAATAATTAATAAATAAACCAAAAGGTAGATAAAATTAGGAGGTTTTCATTACAAATTTCTAAAATTTTCTTCGCTGCGCCAACCATGGCGGCGCTCCTCGGATGGCCTTCGACTTCGCTTATTTCTTGTCCCCACGAACGTTTATCCCAAGTTACGCCTATGATTTTGATCCTCCACCATTATTAGCTTGCTTTGCAACAGCGAATTTAGGGAAGATATAATATATGAAAAATAGTTACTGCATTATTTGTGATTAATAGCCTTTCTGTCAATAGAGCGAAAATAACTTCTGATTTTTTTAATACAAAATGATGCAATTCAACAATAATATCTCTCAATAACACCTTTTAAACATCTGGGCATAAAAATGTCGAAAATAAACTCAAATCATTCAATTCACTAATTTTTTTAAAAATCTCCCATTTTTCCTTTACTACACACGCCACTGCATGTCCACTTACTTTGGTTCTATCCCTATTTAAGAATAAATTACTGAAGATCTTTTTCCTTTAATCTGTTGTTCACTAATTTTATCATCTCTGGAAGAATAGCGCGCGGGAAAAGAAAATGAAAAATCGATTAGGCATCAATTTATTTTCGATAGACTACGTCGACTTGTACATTATAAGATCCCGGGCCTTGCTGTACAATAGAGTGATTATAGGAAAATGCGAATATGAATTATGAGAGGAGTTTGTAAAGTTCTTCTTTTTTTCTTGTAAAAGGCTACAACATGGCGTCAATAGGTGGGAGTGGGTTGATGATTATAAAGAGAAATGAGGTGTGAAGGGGGGATTTTTACGAAAATGAATTAACGGTTCATATTTGATTTTGAAGTTTGGGAAAGTTTTACAATAGGGTTGTATAGAGAGGTATACAAGTTATTGAATATTAATCTTTGTATAAGTTCGTGGCATGTTGTGTTGCTACTGTACTTTTGCATTAACTAGATTAGATTGTTGTACATTTCGAAAATAAAAGCAAAATTTTATAGGAAGAATACTTACAGAGGAGTTTCGTATTGTCAAACAGTTATATGCACTGCACAATAAGTGATAATTATTATATTATGTAGCGTCATTACATTGCAAAACTAGTAATTAAATGCTGTACATTTGACAAAAATCTTAATAATTTATTGTCGTTATATTGTTTGTCATTCCAGCATTGAGTAGTAATGTGAAAAAACTCATATATTACTTGTCATTTTAAAATAATAATAATATGAAAATATAATAAATATTTAAAGATGGAGTAACTTTCATTTCTTAACATACACTCACAGAATGCGCCCTGAAAATTGGTAGTGAATTTTAAAAGCATTCACTAATGTCAATGAATCAGTAACATGTTTAAAAGGTTAAGATTCCCTATATCTTCACCTTAATGAAAATATGTTTTCTGTGTATTTTATTTAAAGCCTCAAAGCTAAAACAACTCAGAAATTTAACAAACGTAATTTACAACCATTACAATAAATTACTATATTTCGTTTTGTTGAAAGACCATTCTAAAAGGATCATTTCATTCTTAATAAAACATTTCAATAAGTACTTGTCATTTCAAAGGAAGGAAAAAAACTGTCTCACATCTTTTTACAGTCATGACGCGTCCTTCAATAACATTCTAGTTTATCTGAATTCTACACATCCCTGCAGTCATTCCAGCAGTCTGTAAAACACTTCATAAAAAACGATCCTCCACGCCATTTTTTCCGTGCTATTAAGCAACCGCCAAATGACTTGGAAATAACATACACTTCAACGAACTTACGCACCATATATTTCCAACTCATATTAAATTACAATAAGCGTATAACATTATATCGGGACAGAAAGTTATTATGACAGGAGTCACAACTTATTGTATCATGTATATATTCAGAAAGAGTTCATTATTTCTTTTCCGGAAGCAGTGGATCGTATTTCCAGTACTGCAAATGAGAAAGGGACATTTTGTACGTTTTTCTCTCTTCGGTGTATTACGGCTCGCGATATCTCTTACAGGACATTACATTTCACAATGATGAAAATGAGAGAAATAATGTTGATTAATTTCAGCATATTTCTACAATTTGAATTTTTATTTAAGTTTTTATTTCATTTATGAGTAAATTTCACATTAATAAAGTTATTGTGTACACTGTGAAGTTGATATTTTGTTTGTTATACCTTTAAAACCTGTAGAAGCAATTTAGATAACAGTTTTGAATCTTGACGATCAGCCAAATAAATACAATATTCAAACAGCATTAAATTAATATTATTATTAAGATATATGCATGACACAGAATATTATTGAAAATCCTATTTTCTTTTTCTGGTTTTCTCTTATACAAATATTATTAGCTGAGTCCTCACACACAAACTCTTCCTTCAAGCTTCAACCATACTTTATGGAATATATACACAGATTCCATGGTGGAATATTTAACTAAACACATTGTACCCACAGAAAATCCCCTTCTTCCGGCTTATCTTAACTTTATATATACATTTGCTGAGCGAACACAATACTACTGCGAGTTTAATAGATTATTTTCACTACACGATTTCAGCACAATACCTAACATCTTTATGTTCGACTAAGGTAGTCTATAAATTCTCTCAGTGGCAACGTTTCTCCGTATAAATCTGGCTACTTGTTTCGGAAGATCCCAAACAGATATATCAACTTGACTAATCATGGATGGTCAAACGAAATTAGATTTTGTGGCTCACTCGTTATGGAATACTGTATAATCTCATTAAAGCATTGATACTAACTTTCTTTGTCACAGGGTTAATATAAAAAAGAAGGGAATATATATATTTTTGATTCACTGAAATTCACTTTTTCTCTTGAGTTTAAGCTTCTCTGAAGCTGTATGATAATAAATACTTATAATATGTTTAATTTTGTATATAAGTATATTATAAAAATAATATTCATTTTAAGCGCTATTTGTATCCATTACAATGAGTATTAAATTAAGTCGAGTATAGTAGTTTAGGATCCAACAATCAGATGGTTTAATCCATCTGATACCTCCAAACAAAGGGCTGCTTTCTCCTATCAAGGAGGGGATTGTAAGGAATATAAACGAGCGAATATAGATGAAAATGGAACCACGACCACCCGACTATTGAACCTAGATCCGAATTCAGCAAATACCCTTTGATATTTAAATTAATATTGTGAGTTTTGCCTTTCTTTCCTGTGCATTTAATTGTAAATTTAGTCATAGTACTTCAAAATAATATAATGTACTTAGTTTCCTTGCTTGATAAGACAATAGGCTGTTCCGTGGTATTCACTTGGCACAATTCCTTATAATTTACCGAATAAAGTGTTTTAATATAGGCAACAAGTATTGTTCTTGAAAATAACAGTAAAAATGAGCACTGAATTCTCATTTATTAGGAAATTAGTTACTAATGTTGCAGGATAAAATATTATTAGTAACCATATTATATTTACTTCAAAATTAATCTGATCATTTTTTTAATGTAAAGTATTTTGTTTATCGGATTACCTTGTGAAAATCTTAACTGAAATATTTTCCAAAAAACCAACAAAGCCAATATTAAAAAAAAAGTAATCCCATAAATTACATGAGCCTGAAGACAAATCCATTCTCGTTTTGTATGTAATCCCTCCCTACAATATTCGTATATTCCGTGCTAAGCTCCTATTTTGTCTATCCCTATTTGAGCACCGCAGTTTCTTCCACCTTCCGAGGTAATTAAACAGAGTTTGCATATTTGAGAATATAAATTACATCATGTAAATCACTTCACGGTAAGGGGGGAGGCGGGAGCGGTATGGAGAATCTTCTGCTTTTCAGAGGAAAACCCTGAGAGATAGGAATTAATGATAGTTTTATTTAGACTTCCCACTGCAGTCTTTGTGAAATTTTAAACTCTGGATTGTGGGGGAGCGTCTGTTTTATATTACCTTCGTTAACGTACCCTTGTTGTAATTTAATTAAATGCATTATCCTCTAAGTAAAAGGGGTTGCGTTTCCTTTTAAGGTTAGTAATTGTTATGGTTTAATTTGCATTGTTTGTTCTTTGATTTTAATTTTTGATGTTACATAAGGTGCTATTTTATTATGGTTATGTGAAACGAGATGTATGAGTTTATCATGGTAAATAAAATTTTCACTTGTTAGTTGCAGTCTTATTTTAAATTGAAGATATTTGCTTAGTATTGGTTAGAAATGGATATTATATATAGCCGATTATAAAACATCACGAATTTATTAAGAAAATGTAAAAAAATATGATACCGTGTTGATGATTGATGTTAAGAATGCACAGCTTTAGTTACGTTTTCAAATTACACGCTATTTTTTTTATCACAAATGAAATTGAATAATTAATTAATTTAATTTTTTTAATCCTTTTTATCAGGAACGGATCCTTTTTATCAGGAACGGAATAACATTACTGTTGTAGTGCTTCCATCTCATATCTGAGAAATTTCAATACTTTCATCATTGAGAAGTGATTTATTTTAAAAAAAATACACATATTTGTAAATTAATCACGGAATTTCTTTAAGCATTATTGGATTAAAACTTTAGTAATTCACTACATATTATTATTACATGAAAGGCACCTGCTTTCAGAAAAATGAGTGATTCTGTAATCAGCATTTAAAAAAAAACTTTCCTTTGCTTGTTGAATATTCATGATTGCACTTGAAAAATAAAAGTATCTATCAGAAAGTCTGCTTATGTTGTACATGAGCATATATAATTAATCCTCTTCAGATGAATTTAAAAATAATATAGTCCATTACAATCATGATACATAGCAATTTGTACACTAATAATGAAATCCATTACAGAAAATGGCTGTACTTAAATTTGAAGCATATCTAACTTAAGTGGAACAACATTACGTGTATGAATATTAGTAAAGGAATAGATGATCATCTTTACTTTCTGGCTCATTCAAAACTAAGCTATAACTTATTAAGCTTCCTATATCTAAAAAAAATGACTGGATGGTTCATGCTATAAGGTCCATCCGAAACAGCAATGTTTTATAATCTTATTCTAATAAAGTAGTTTGAATATCAAGCACTGTTACTAATAAAAAGGTATTAAAAATTACAGTAACAGCTCTTTTTGTTGTTATTTTTGATATTTTGGCATTGAATGTGTCATATTAGATTGTCTTTGATTGAAACGGCTAGAAAATTAATAATAAGCTTCTGAATGTGATAGGGAGGATATATTCTAGCCTCAGGCTATTGGAGTATCGACACAGTATTTACAAGTTTGCTTTATATTTTATATTAAAGTTCTTTAAACAAGATCTCTCCAAGCAGATAATTCCCATCTAAATAATAAAAAAAAACACCCTCATCTTCTGAGAGCTGATCAAAACAACTTTACTTCTTTCATACAACCCAACATCACAGCTGAGAAAGCACACATACGCAACGGTGTAAAAAACGTAAGGGTGTGATGACAATGTGCGAGCAGATGGTGCCGCATCATCTCAAGACGCTAATACTTGAAGCGGTTGATTAATTACCTAACGCCTCGAAGAAACGCTTGCAACGGAAAGGTCTGGTAAATGAGATAAGACGACATCGGAAGGAGAAAAGAAAGAAAAGAAAGGCGTGGAAATGGAAGTGAAAAGGATTTGGAAGTGATATGGGGTGACGTGGGCACGACTGATGCTCAGGAAGGAGGAGGAATTCTCAGGGGGGTTACAGAGCTGGAGGGGTTGCTAGGGTACAAAGTGATCCATGAAGAGTTTACTTTTGGTCGAAAATGTTGTATAAACGATTAATGATGTTGTGTTTATATAATTAATAGATGATGTTAACAAACAGTGTTTTCTCTATAATGAATTATAATAATTCAGAAACTACATATGCTGGTATTAGTACATGAAGGACGGGAGAAATCCATTGCAGCAATGTCAACTAAAGGAAGTTATAAAGGAAATTGATTTATAACATTATTTCATATTTTGATTTATTTTTGTAATAATGATGATTTCTTTTCTGTGGGTTTTTGCTCGATGAAGACATAGAACAAGAGTTGTCAGAGTGAATAACTGATTTTTAATATTTTTGAAAATTATTTTTCTTAATGGTGTACATATACCGTTGATCCAAAGAGAAAATATGAATTTTTCTTAACTGATACTTTCGTTTTGGACTCAAATTCGATGTCGTTGATTAATTTTTCAAAGTCTACTAAAATCGTGTGTCATTCTATTCTTTTTATTTAAGTTCGGTTAAATAATAAAGCATCAAATTAAAGTATTTTGTACGTCTTTTCTTTTATGATACAGCAGCTTGTTTGGTATTTGTGATAAAAAAAAATACAATTCAATAAAATGCTTCCATTCCAAAACAAAACTAAAAAAACTATACATCCAGAGCTGAGTAAGTTAATTTACACTGAACAAATCATTGAATGATTAATTGAAATATGCAAACATTTCACGAGATAACCGGATAATTATTTACTTAAACATTCAATTCGTCAATCACGCCATTTCCTTTATTTCTGCTCATATTTTCTGAAGGATAACCGCTGTTAAATGACCCGTCAGTTGTAGAACGGTTTCCCATCATTAGCAGACTGGAAGATCAATCATAAGATGGCGATCGGAGAACAGAAAAGTTGGAAATAAGGAGGAAATCTGATTCTTGGATTACTAAAAGGAATCAACGATCAAATTACATTTGTTAGAAGAAATAGATCATTTTTTTATTTAAAAGAAGATAAAAGAAAATGAGGAATAGATTTGATTTGATGGTTTTTAATACCATCATTTCAATGCAATGAAGTTTGGCTTCATCTTATTGGTAAAATTGCTCAGAAAATATGAGGCAATAGAAATACATTGGAAAGTTTAGAGAAAAGATAAATAGGATACGTAACTATAACAAAGTTAAAATTTTATAACTTCTGTAGATTAATCACATTATTCCATTAGCAGTGTTCGCTATTTGATTATAATAATACATTGAACACTGCATGTTGCATTATATAAATGTTTCGCTGCTGCGATTAATATTTCATATAGTGTCCTTTCTTTTACAAAGTCTGCTGTTGAAGCTGCTGACAACTATTCCATTTTTAAATAAAACTAAAATGCTTCCTGTATACCTGTTTACAAAACTATAATAATCCATTGTAAACACAATGATACAGATAAAAGTATATTGTTACAGCAGATAAATGTGTAAGGAAAGTAGCAAAATAATATAGTTGTAAACCGATTTTTTTCTTGTGGTTCTTTAATATTTTAAATTTTTCGATGCTCGTACATTCTTATAGCATACTTCAATTGTGCTTGTATTTTATTGTATTAAGATATACTGAGGAATATTTCATACATATTAATAAAACTATTAGGGTTGCAACGAGACCAGTCGAGACCGAGACCTAATCTCGTCACGGTCTCGTCTCGTTCGTTTAGCGATACCAAGACGAAACCGAGACCATGAATATTGAACGAGACCGAGACCAGGATTCCTCTCGGTTTCGTTCAGGTAGGGAATTACAGTATCTGCAAAAATTTAAAAATTCATAAGCTTTCAATAGCTAACAAGGTTTTTAATTCATTGCATACTCATTAAATAGCTGAGAGTACTGAATATATTAATAACCATTAGCAAAAAAAGGGTGTAACTTTTTATTTATTTTAGAAATAAAAATTTTCGCTTTTCATTAAAAATTTCGCGAAATTATGTATTTCTATAACAGTTTAATAACAACATTAAAATAAAGCTCAAAACCTTAATGAGACCGAGACCTGAATGAGACGAGTCCGAGACTAACAATACGAGACGAGACCGAGACAGGAAACTTTTTGAAGGAGACCGAGACCACCCTGGTCTCGTCTCGTAGGAACCCTAAAAACTATACTGAAAACCAAATTTCATTAATAACGCTTTGATCAACTGCTGCAAATAAGCACAAATCGTTACTACTTTATATTCCACATTGATTTTTATACATATACTGTACTATCTTGCAGGAATAAACTCTATAATATTTTTACTCACATATATACTTTTGATGTTGACTTATCCGCAACTCAAACACAAAAACCTGTGTTTTTACTTTACTACTCAACCCTCAATCACAATCCTATATTTCATTTTATCTCAACAATAAACCACTGCAGAAACAATGATAACCCAACTGGATCGAAAGTCGCTCAAATTGCATTAGAAAAAAGTCGTCTTCGTTATCGCCAGCGGACACGCCGTTTCGTTTTGACTCGGTCACCAATTTATTTTTACGATTTGATTCTTTTTCAATACATTTCTGTCACATAAGTAACCAGATGGAGAAAATGGCCGCATGCGATAGAGATGGAGAGAAATTTCATTGCTCGGAGTAGGTTTCTTCTGTTTAAATTTTCCTGTCTCTCTAACTTACTTATCAATGAAGTTATGGAGGATAAGTCGGATGTGAAGTTTTGAAGAATGAATAAATGATGAGATTTGCATTTTATTTGAAATTGGGGTAAACGGTATATTGAATGTTTAGTTGGTTTTGAAGTTTCACTTTATTCATGTTATAACTTTTGGAAAATCGTTTTCTGAATATATTGATATCACAAAGAGACCGAAATCATTACTTTCAACAACTGATGTCTAATAATTCCTTCTGTATCAAGTGACACCTCCATTTCATGACCGTTGATGTATCGTGATATTTCTTCCAGAAATTCCATAATATTAATAAAAATATTCGTAAGTTTTTCATTTTATTTTATTTTGTAAAGATTGAGATAATAGTAATGCTATTATTTCGCAAAATCATAGTTGAGTAAAACAACAGAAGTACGCGACAAATTAGAAAATAACTTAATAATAATTAAACTGAACTCTTAAAGTCTTAATTTCTAGTTTACTTCTGAGAGTAAATCAGTGGTACAATATGAGTACGCATTTTCGTAATTAAAATCAAAAATTATTTTGAGTTAGAAAATGGTGGAATGAACTTCCTGAATATTCACTAGTCAGAAAGTTATACCAGATTGTCATCGGTATTAATAAGTCTGATGCTTTGCTGGTTAATAACGTAATTTCAATTATGATGCACTACAGCCTGCATGAATAATATCCATTGAAGATATTTATTTACTTTGTCTTATCAGAAAAATGCCAAATTTAACGGCAATATTATTTTTATAATAGTTTGAAAGGTTTCCTCATTAAAAGTAAATAAGTATAACATTATATGAAACTTCAATAATGATTTTTCGTTGTTAGTTATCCTTTCTTCCTCCTCCTTAAAAAAAATCTCTGTGTATACTTTATACATCAGCCATATTAAGTCCCACATTTTTCAATTAAAACCTTTTAATGATGTTATTAGGTTTCAAAGGTTCTTTGTTTATAGTACATAAAAAGGCTGCTTAATTGCTTGTACAAACAAATTGATATTTGCTTTTTAAAGTTTCTTATTGAAAACTAAAGGCTTTGATGGCTTAAATTATTCCAGAATTTAAAGAAGTTATGAAGGTTGATTTATTAAAAAAAGCATATATATATTTTTCAAATGAAATGTTGTAATAGGTTTTCGAAAGTTTGGAAATTATTGTTTTATAAATAGACACTCTTTTTAGTACTCAATATACTTACTAATATTGAAAAGGTGAAGAAAATCGAAAAGTTCTGTATACTACTAGACTGTTAGATCTCATACTGCATTGTCTGTGAACAAGAAAACTAAAATAGTATAATTCACGGCAAGCAAATAATTATTCAAGTTTTTGTAAGTATACTTCAAGTCTAGTTTCAAATCATATACATGCACATAACTTAAAAACAGAAAAGATCATTTCAAAATGACATTAAACATCAGGTTAACTACATAACATGCTCCTACCATATATGTAAATAAAGGTAACATTTTATTTACACTTTAAAAACAGTTTTGAACCTTCCTGTATTCTGAGATCGCGTGAGAAAGATACAAAAACTTGAAAGATTTTATAATATATAAGGAACACAATAACAAGAAAAGGATATAAAAATGAGACACATGGAACGATATTACAAGAAAAGTAATTTATAGATCTGAAGCACGATATTGCTACTTTGACAATGAATGAGTTCAAAATAGCTTCCTGGGTTATTGTTGTTAGAAAATGTAAAAATGACTTTTAACAAATTATAATGACCTTTACATCAGCAACAGTCGTGGAGCGAAGGTAATGACACGTGACAGTGCTGATGGAAGATTGAGTGATGCAAATAAGTTGGTACCCCAGTTTGCAGATCTGAGATAGAATATATTTTGAAATAACTAATGGAGAAGATACGAATATGAGAATATAATTAATATGCAGTGTGTTTCAAATATATACTTATTATTACCGTTTAGTAACTTGCAGTAATCCGAAAACCTCATGTAATAATTTGCAATGCTGCTTATGTGATGCTGTCAAATATATTGTCAGTAATTTATATTACGAAACATTCCAGAAGTATTATTAAGAATCAATTATGTTAAACATAAAAAACGCTGTAAATTCTGACTGTTCAAAAACTGCAGTTTCAAAGTATTATTCATTAAAATTTAGATTTTCTTTGACTTAATAAAGTCATTGATCTTCATTACCACCTAATTCATTTTATTCCTGTGCAATTAATCAAAATAATCACACTCTCTCGCATATACCTTCATAATGAAAGCCACATAATTCCAATTACTTTGCATTTATCCTCAAGCTACACTTCTTAAATCCGGAGCGACATAATATTTACATGATTTATTTCTCAACAAACTTCAAGTCGAGAACTTTATAAGTAAACACACTTCCTATATATACAGCATACATGTATTATTTGTACTGAGGGTTTTCCATATATATATCGTACAAGTGCTTAATCTTCATATACAGCGGAAAATTATATAGTATTTGCTTAATTACTTTTTGATATGAGCCATTAAGCTATAAGTAGAAAGGTCAACATTGGGAGCTGCAGTGCGCTAGAAGTATGGAAGAACGTAAATTATAATATATGTGCATTAGGGTGGGGTAAGGGGTCTGTGAATTATTACTGGTGAACTTAAGTGGTCGGGGAAAGGATGACCATTAGACGCTGTGATTGTAAATCGCTGAATCATTGAATTGTAATTACTGTATAGAGAACACTGATGAACTGGATAAGAATGGGAGAGAAATAGCAAATTTTAGGATTATTAATTTTGAAACTTCAAATTTGTAGTTGCAAATAAGAAATTTTTTACTGAGTTAGAGAGTTTAAAGATTTAGAGATTTAATATTCAGTTTACCACAGTATAATAACGAGACATATGCCACAGAATAACAATATCAGAATAATTATAATAAAACACAGCTGAAAGTTTGTGTCTTGGAGATGTAATGATTGAGCAGATTGTGGGTTCATGGATGTAGTTCTTCATCACGTTCTTATTTTTATCTCTACACCCTTCCCCAAAAAGGGGTCTAAAATAGAGTTTTAAACTATTTTGAAAATAGAAAAATAATGTGTTTCTGGAATTTGGTTTCTGAGATTTGCTTTCACGCTTTCATGTTCATAGATTACCGTAACTTTAGAGATTCTAGTTTTTATCAGTGAAGTTTTCGAAGTAGTAAAAAGAGTCTTTATTTGTTGCTGTAAAATTGTATTCTATTTAGTGAAATGACCATGGCAAATGATGATGGTATTTTACTCTACACGAATGTAACAACAGTTTAGTATAACAGCAAGAGTAGGTACATCGTAATGAGTGTTCCACTTGCAAGTACCGGTATGCAATAGAGAAATTCAATTTCGTTCAGTATTACACAGATCTATACAAATCAACTGATAATCGGTGTGATGAGATTTCATTGTAAAAATTTCAATTTTGTCCTGAAAATTTGTCTTTTCAGTAAATATCACAATTTGGTCACGAAGTCAAGCCTAAGAGAGGGCCGTGAGCCCTATCCTTAGTCACTGAAATAAAGATACTGTATTCTACTACTATACCATTGTGTTTCAAGATACAGCTGTATATCAGCAATAACAACTGCTCACGTTTGCTATTTACTATTTCTTTTTGAAGGATTCTGTTACAGAACAATTATTTTAGCT
Source organism: Campodea plusiochaeta (assembly GCA_034698565.1). Classification (NCBI taxonomy): domain Eukaryota; kingdom Metazoa; phylum Arthropoda; class Diplura; order Rhabdura; family Campodeidae; genus Campodea; species Campodea plusiochaeta. The sequence goes on from JAQIWE010001007.1 coordinate 16,883, forward strand.
CATAGATAATTAAATGGCAATAAAGGTACTCTACGTGAAACTTTTTCATTACCTTTCACTTTCAGCAACTTATATTATGAAGAAAAGTAAGAAAGTACGAACTGCTGCGAAATAGTTTTGCTTTAAAACACAAGAAAAACTTTGGAAATACTTGGAAACTTCTATAAAGGTAATGATTTTCTTCGTTCTAAAACACGTATCTTTTCTGCCACTTCTGCGAACAAGAGCTTTCTTAATTACATCCTTCTCCAAAAATACATATCGATTTAGTTCTTAAGCTCGCCCTACATTTAGTCGATCCGTTAAACATATACTCTCAAAGGTCAAGAAAGTCAGGGTAGTCAGGTAACAGAGTTTTAGTTTATCATTGATAAGGATAATGCTATATTAATTAACCGTGAAGTGATTTGGAATTACTATTGGCATTTGGTTTGATGCACACATTTGAATACTTTAGGAAGTCGAATATGCAACATCAGTTAAGTTATTGAGTCAGATATCTGAGCTTTGCGCTCTTCATAATACTTTGATCAGTGCTTCAGATATTTTATTTATACTCAACAACACTGAATTAATAAAGCATTTTTAAGAATAAAAAAATAAGAGCACTGAAGTATAATATAATGGTTATAATAATACGGAAGTCTAAACCACTAAATCAGTTCTCCTTCTGAAAGTGTTTTAAAATTTACTCCTGGACCTCACTGGCAAAACTAGAAAGAATTCGCGATTGCAAGAACCGTAGTAGAGGCGCTGTAGTCAACAAGATAACTCTTACTTATTTACATGTTTCGATTTAAAGGGTTACCTGCAGATAATGAATTTCCCGTTTTCTGTGATTTTCTTGTACCTTATATTATTAAAGAATTT
>JAQIWE010001008.1:0-17747 GCA_034698565.1 Campodea plusiochaeta
ACAATGGGTTTACCCGTCAAAATAGTTTGAAGACATAACCAGTTTGAGTCCGTAAGATTTTGGAAGGACTATACCACAGGTCTTCTTAAATAAGAAAATCACTATAATATATATTTCCACATATAAATATAAATTCCTTCAAGTATTAATAAACACATAAGAAAGTCTCATAATGATTCCAAGGATCAAGGGAAAGTTTAATTGAGGAAACACATTAAGGAAAATCTGCACTTCCTTTTCTCATCTACTGTGTACTCTCAAATGTCTCTTTCAACTACAGAAAAAGCAATTAATACTAGTGTAGAAATTACTTTGTATTTACGTGATATCATAAATGAAAGAATACACGGAATGTGTGTGTGTGTTCCCTCAAATAAAACATATTTTTTTACTTGATTTTACGACATTAATTTGGAAGATGGATTTGTTGAGGAATTAGTCACGTTTTTTTTTTTCCTTCGTTCTTTCCACTTATTTTTTCTCCAACAATGTAACATTAAATTGGCTCATTATAATAGCTTTTATATTATTTTCTGTGGTACACTATTGATATAATGATCATTTCAAATTTCTTTGTTTCCGTCACTTTGTTGTTTACACGATTCTCAAACCCTCAAGCCTCAGAAGAAAACTAGAAGTTTCTCCAATTTGTAATGAAAAGTAAAAATAACATAACTTTCTATAAATTTTTCCTTCCTAAATTGGCTGTGTTCATGATGGAAGTAAATTTTTTGATCCGAGCTTTTGACGGAATTGTTTTAAACCACAGAATTTTTTTCATATACCGTAGTTGAAAATATAAGTCAATTGTTTTTTTAATAACGTCATCAATATTAAAAACCTTTTGGTTAGTTCTCTAGATGAAAAAGAACTATTTAGTGATTATTGATAATTACTGATATCACTCAAAATATATATTCGTCAGTAATCATCTCATCACCATTTCCTAAAAAGTATTGCTAAATCAACGATGTCAAAGGTAGTGCGAATAAAGAAAGTAATTCATTCTTCATAATCATAACCATAATTAATTATATAAAAGAAAAAGGAAGTCAGATAAGAATAGAAAGTGTAAGTGATGGCAATTAAGTAGCTTTCGGTGCCGAGATAAAAATACTTATGGTCAGCAAAGTTAGGATTACTTCTTACCAATGGAAAAAACATCTTCCATGTAGATTCGAAGCTTACTTTTCCAAACTCTAATTTAATCATCACAGATTTATAAATGATTCTCCAAGAGATAAGAAAGGTAAAGCTTAACCATTATGTGTCGATAGTCCCTTTAATGAAAATTGTTTGAAGTCCATCATGGATGTTTTTTTCTTGGAGTTGATTGGGGCAAGGGCCTACGTCACGCAGGAGCAACCGAGCGAGTTAACGTATCTTCTATGAAGGCGACAACGACCTTGAGCCTCACTCTTACGGCAACGACCTCCACTACTAAAGAAGGTTCCGGGACCAAGAAAAGGAGTATTGTGGGCAGTCAAACAAAATTAAGGAATTTGCACATCACTCATACATATGGTGATTTCATTATGAAACAACTGTATGGGTAATTTCGCTTCTTGAAGTTGAGAATGATCATTTGAGTGACATCTCGAGGAAACATCTCTAGATCCAATATCAGTGGATGATTTATAACATTTTACTTCTACTGACAGATAACAGTCATATCATTGCGATTTAGGATTTCTTTGTGTAGAAAATGGGCGAAACAGAAGAGAAAAATCACTATATGATCACTAAAGAAAAGAATAATTCCAAATAGCATCTTCTTTACGACTTATTCAAACTTGACTGCAACTGAATTATGTATGGACACAAAAATTGCAAATTTAATGAAAATGCTTTTACGAGAGAATATACAGAAAGCAATTATCATATTTTGAAAAAACTGCCATTACTGAGATGAAACAACTGTGTGAAATGAAATGTTCTACTTCAATCCACGTTGGTTAGAAAACCTGAGTTCTCCATGAGTTGCACATTCTGCCTTCAATCTTCACCTCATCTACTCATCATCATGTTCATATAAAAAAGAAAATAATGGCTTATAAGGATCATATGGCAATGACCTGATCAACACTTAAAATAACCAGAGTGACAAATCACTTCATATTCAGATAGCTGAAAACCCACGGAAAAATTAGTCCTAACAATATGAAATATCTTGAATTTATTCGTCAGTATAAGTGTATAACAAAATATTACTTTTGTTTTGATAGTAATTTGTTCCTTTACGTATCATTTATAAGAACAATATCATTCACCCGAATCTGTTGAAGATCTAAATTGGATAATGTTATGTGAAACTATTTTCCACACCAGATCACACCTGATACCACAAAACATGATTTCGATCCTCTGCTTCAAATATAACCTCAACATATCTATCACATTTTTTACGCTCACAAATTTTGGTAGAAGACTTTTCTATACGAGATTTTCTTCAACTTATCAGTAAGTTATTGACATTGAAAACAAGATAAATTTATAATTAAAACTTCATAAACTCCGTTTGTGGGATCAAGAGTATCAAACAACCCGCCGATTGTCGAATACTATGGTCCTGTAATATTCAGTATTATATAATAACCTTTGATATTTAAATTAATATTGCGAAATTTGTCAAAATTTCCTGGAATTAAATAGTAATATAGTCCCAGTACTTCAATATAATGTATTAATAAGATGAGCCACGTGTCTAAGCGTTCACGTGATACTCAATTTCAGAGGTACGTGAAAAATAGGCAAACAAGCGATGCGAAAACCGCTTTACAATGTCACATTATGTAATATATCTTCATGACTGACGTGCAATTTATGATCAAAACTAGTTCTTTATACTCTACTACCCGTTTTCGCAAGGAAAAAAAACATATAACTGTGAATCTAATTTGTTGGAGTTATGAATGCATTTCCTAAAAACAGTTTCTGATGAAAACAAAAAGCATACTGAAAACATATATAATCTTTGAAGAAGAGATAGTTTATTTTACCGTATAAATGGCAATTGTTTCATGTTTTCGCTGATTAAACTATTAATATTTTTATTACGTCACGTCATAATGTTATTAGTTCACAAAACAGCTAGTTCTCAATTATTATTTCTGCAGCAAGAAAATAAGCAAGAAAGCCAAAAACACGAAAATCATTTTTTTTTCAACAGTTTTTTTAACTCTTTAGGAACGGTGAAATTACACGAGAGAAGTAATTTACTTAGCTAATAAATTACCCACTTTTTCTTCTTGATTATTAAGATAACGATGAGGAAACAGTTATGTATTTCAAGGTTTCGTTCAACGTTGCTTGATCATCACGGTTGTCAAAAGTCACACTTTTCGTGTCAAAGTTCGATATTGGTGAACAAAGTAATATTAAGTTAATCGCTGTCCAAATGTGGAATCACGTGTCAGTCAATATAATAAGCTTATAAAAAAAGCATAAATATTATGCCTTTTTCCCTGTGATAGATGGTGTTAATAGCAAATAAAATGACTTCATACCAATGTAAAATGCTCTCATTAGTTCAAAATTGACTCGAAATTGAGAAAATACTTTTATCACAACTGAGAACTGACCGCTAGGATTCAACTAAAAATTTCTGAACTATAAATGATGATAATGACCATAGGCAAACAACGGAAAATTTATTAGAAATAGTACTAGTTTATTAAGATCAAAACAATAAAATAATATTTGTACATCCATTTGGTAATATAATAACATTCATAAAGAAAACTTCAAAGATTTATCTAGATTAATAGAATAATTTACTTTTAAAATCTAAAACTAATGTTTTCATTACATACGTACGAACAAAATATTGTACAAATTATACTACCCTAAAATTTACATAATGTAAAAATTGAAGCTGAAATCTACTGTAGCTTAGAAACTGAAAGAATTGATGGTACAAAACGACCTTCAGATTTAGAATATCCTGAGATCTGTCATGGAGATTCTGGCAACTGTATGCTCATTATGCAACTTAAGTAAGAGTCTATGTACATGTAATAACATACTGTCACTATAATACAACCAATGCGGAAAGAGTTGATGACTTTACCTACCACCCCTTACAACATCAACAAGCAATTGGAAGTTAATATTAAACATTACGAAAATTCTAATCCGAATTTAAACAACAGGAGAATCAAGTATGAAAAATTACTGGTTTGATATTGTTGATTTTATTTTTAACTCATATAATACAATTTGTTTACATTCTAAATCTTATGATTGTGCATTCAAAAATTACGAACACAGGAAAAGTTGTGTTGCGAAAGTGCTTCCCCTTATAAATCAAGACGTGCGATACTTGGAGATTTATTCTACATAGTAATCACCAAAGTCGATGATCATTTCTATTAAGAAAGTACGAAATCTACTGTCAGCCGTGAACTACATTTAAATTATTACTATCGCTACATACATCATAACATCAACGTTTTTTTTATCTGATAGAAATTTCGTAAATAATTTGTAGAAGATAAACGCAAAAGTATCAATTAAACTATACAAAATTTGATGCTTAAAAATGTAACAAAAATTTGCAAGAAATATTTGAGTTATAATTTAAAAATGATATAAAACACATAAATTTATCTGCTGGTTCCACCAAGCACCAAGGTAATATAAAGCTGTAATTATGAATGCTAAAAGTTTTCTAATAACACAGATTTTCCACACTGATATATAATCAATTATAGCTATACTGGAATTTACTGATATACAATGAATTTGTTACATAATACTTTCATACCATACTATCAGAATGTTATTGAAAAAGTTGAAAACGAGAAGCAAGAACAACATGAACAGATGTTCATAAAGTAATGTAGGTCAGACGACAACTTGAAAACTATCACAACGCACCTAAGACCCCTTTAAAATATTGCTTAATTGTTAGTACGTCAGATGAATTTGATTATATCGCAGAGTCTTCTTTGGACAATCGTTTTTGGAATCTAGGAAATTCTGTAATTTTTGCGTTATTCGAAATGTTAAGTTTATTTTTCTCTGAAACAACAGAGTAAAATAAACTTAACATTGAAATGAAAAGCAATGTCTATTAATTTCCTTTAGTGAATGGACCATTGTAAGCAACTCACTGTTTGTACACCATTACGAAAGTTATTCCTCTCAACAACACTTCAAAATTGAAAGGAGTTAACTAGAATCGTGCAGGATAAGTATCGAACAACGAGTATGTTTGAACATTGATTCACCTCTTCTCGTAAACAATAATATTATAAAGTTGTATTGATATCAAAATTTAAGAAAAAAATATTTTGCAAACTCAAAAACAACACTTCTCAGTTATAGAACTGAATGAAGGATAACTATCAGCAAAAGTAACTACTAAAAATCAAACTGGAAACAGACATCGTCCTCCACCTCGCTCTCGACAATACGGCATCTATAAAGTCCAATTCCAATAATGTCTTCAGAACTACCAAGTTTCCTATTTAATTTCCGCAGCGATATACTTATACTAATTTGCAATGTGATTATTGAACATCGTTGAATCAAAATCGTGATTTAAAGCAACTTTATTGTGTATAGAAAACAAGCATCGCTGATTACATTACGAAATACCGTAAAACGGTGCATTAGTGAGACCGTGATTGCAGTAACAATGAAAATATTTATGTAAAGAAAGGCTAGTCAGTGTTTATAGCGTTTTGTATTGCCTTCATACCTTCCAAACTTGTGTAAATCTAGGGTTATTTATCTTTCAACTCGGCTATAGCTTTTATTTGTAGTTAGAATATACTTGAAGTTGGTAATGGCTTTTCAGACACCACGATGGAAAAATTATAGTGTTTTCAGTACACACTCTCACGGAAGATTTCGGGATAGGTATTTAGGAAAAATAAGCGCTTTTTTATATTTTGGATAAAAATCACCATCATTCTTGTTTGAGACAGTATGACGATCCCTAAAATTTAAATATACATTTCCTATTTTACTCACATAGTGGGAGAGGAGTGTTATATCACTCTCCTCTTTTTTAAATTATGTAATTTTTTTTAATTTACATTTTAAATTTATTTGATAGAATATGAATTTGTTCCATGAAATTTGTAAGTCGCAGCATACAATGAGCCATATAACTTTTGCGTAAGAAGAGAGGGCAATGACAATATTTGACAGAATTAAGTTGAGAGACAGTTCTAAAGTTTACCTTTCATCTGTCATAGATTTTTAATATTATTTTAACGCGGAAATCATAATATTTCACGGACAGTTCATTTTGTTTAACAAGAATAATGTATTGCTCTCCTCGAAAATAACTACAAAATCATCGTTTTCATAGTTGGAAATGAATTAATTGAACAACTAGTTATCTCCAGTGGCAAACTTTTACAAGCATTTCGAAAGTATATATTATAATTAAAGGTTAGAGGCAGCAACGCCTGCAAACGGAAGTTCAAATAACAGACTGCAGATTACAGATCTGAAATTATTTAAAAACCCAAGTACGTTTTGAGACGAATTTCGTTATATTTATTACTAAACCTGCGTGAGTTTATATAAATAATTTTTTTTACCTGTAGTGACAAGTTGACTTTGGATTTGGGAGACGGACGATGCAATCTGAAAAGAAAAAGAGAATGTTAAGTAATGTTTTCACCTGTATACTAAAACTAAAATCTAATCTTATAAAATATTTCTAATCATCACATAAAAAGCTTTATTTTCAAATCAAACGTACCGAAAGTAAATGTGAAATGTTCTTGTCATACCAAATTTAATCGACAAATTTTTGCTTCATTTGAAAACTTTTTAGGAACTAGGTATCCTCAGTTTTCCATGTACATGATAACTTGTTAGGATATATAAAACACATAATTATTTGAAAACAAAATTAAATTATTGTGTCATTGTATAACTGTCCATTTAGAATTTATATACTTTTCAACAAGATGGTTAGCCATAAAGACGGTTAAACCTGTATTTTTTTTCAGCGGGAGATCTCGTTTTCCACACAGCTTGTAGGTCCCAAACTGCAGGTTTAACTGATGAAAGTATATGGTTGACTGTTATATTTTTCCTATCTTTTCTTTCCAATTTAGAATGTATTCATTTAGTGAAGTAATTAAATACACTGCGGAGTTATAGCTGAAATCACAAAATTTGACACTTCAAAAAGTATATTGCCTTGATGTTACGGAGAACCGATAGAATAATACAGTACACGCGTAACTTAGTGAAATATCTGTAATTTCGTAGTATTATATAAAATATAATTATATTTCTTATCATTATTAAGAAGCTGATTTATTTTACAACACCTGATGAATGTCTTTGAGCCACCTGTTAGAATATCGGATCGCAACAGTTTCAACTCGTATTGCAGCTGTTGTATTTAGAGTTGAAGGGACTTCAAAGCACCTGCAGTGACGCTCTCAAGCAGTATAGTCTTTGCACACTTTTTATATTTGTGACTGATATCTTTTTAAAAATGTCTTTGTATGAAATGCATGACTTGTCTTAGGGAAATGCCCTTCGAAACTAAAAAAATGTATAGTGCAAATAATTTCGTCATACAAAAATAATTCCCTCATTTTTCGTGTAATTTGGGCTTAGCACTTCTGTGTAGCAACTGAAACAATGGATTTTTACCTTACTTCAACCTGTCTTCAGTACAAAAAAGGTAATATGAAATTATATATCCAAATGCATATTTTCGTGATCACAGAGCGGAAAATATCGCATGTTGGATTTATGTAATATAATCGTAATTTCGTTATGTTAACAAAATTCAAACATAATAGTATATCACTATATGATTCAATCGTCATAATGAAGTAATGGACTCCTACTTATATTTTTAAACAAAAGAAATATCTGAATACGATAAACACAGAAGTTGAAAGAAACATTTTTAATAACAGTAATATTTTTTTTCTCTCTATTTCCACTACACCATATCATTAAAAATCGTATAAAGATGAATAATTTTCGTTTTCCTATCTTCCAGATATTTCTTCTTTCTTTGTAATAATAATCTTCAAATCAGAGTATTATGTTATATAATATTTTGAATTGATATATTATGTAAAGAACAGTTATTTTGTTTTTCTTGACTGAATAGTAAGATAGTCCTCATTTTATTAATATAATTCTAGTAACATACTTGTCATCTGCCGTGTTCTACTAATTGAAAATAAAAGAGGTATAGTCCGGGAAGAAAAAATAATACACTACATAATGAACATTATTAAGTAGAGCAATAATACATAGAGCAAGTCCTTTTCGGACTGGTTTTGCATCTTTTTGCGGTGTTTTCGAAGAAACAGATTACTTCTCCTCCTTTGCCAAACCCTACTGGATTTCAACTCATTAACTGGCCAAAGGCAAATAGTTTACAGCACAAAAACTCGGGGAAATACGCGACTAGAAAACAAGGTTGAGCACAACATACAGGTGAACATACAGGTCGATAATATTTTACAATCTCAATCGAAACGACAGTAGTTTACATTGTTATAACCAGCCGGATCAGAATAAATAACCAGATTAGTTTTATCGAGGTCTCTGTTAACCCAGAGAGAAATTTATACTGATTGATGAGTTCTATGGTTATACTTTATCCAAAATCTTACAGATCTAAACAGTTTAACCCATCAAGAGTGTTTCTGACATTCCAACAATTGATAATCCTTGTTGACTTATTTGTTTTCTTTGACAAACTTGCGAATTGTATAGAAAATACCCAATTTGAACCACTCAAACAAGTGGTCAACAATTAGTTTACCTGTCAAAACAGTTTGAAGACATAACCAGTTTAGGTCCGTAAGATATTGGAAACACTATATACCCTTTTCACTCTAGAGCTTTATATTTTCGAATTAGGTGTGGAATTCAGTGTCAACTACTTCAATAGCGTCAACAGATATTTTGTATTCCTAATGTCTGTTTCCAATGAAATTTCGATGTTTTCCCGACTCGAGTTTCTATTCCCAGTATTGAATAGTGAACAACATCTGATTTTAATTGCTATTTTCAGTCTTAATATATTCTAGAAGTAGTTTGGTCATTGCATTTTAATTCATTGTTCACACTGTCATATAAAGTGTTTTATAATATGTGGTATACAAATAGATTGTATAAAAAATTGTAGCAAATAACTATGTGACTATAGTGGAGATGTTTCGAGTCATGCCTAGTTGAATGTTAGTATTTTAATTGACTTTCTCACTTTTTATGCTTTCTTTCATTTAATTACAGTAAGGTCTAAAAGTTTTGAATTTTCATTATAATCTACCATGAAGAGTTATTGTAAAACGCATAATTATAACTACGTGTAATAGTTACAAATGTTTATATTTTGACCTGAGTCAAAACTTGTAAGTCCCTGTTTAATATGATATGATAACGGCATAAACTTAAAGACCCGTTTATGATAATTAAATTTATTTACATAAGACAACTTCAAAATATAATTATTTTGTTTGAGAATCGTAATTCTTCATCTTCTTTTTTTTCGATTGAAATATTGATATGTTTCAGTTGATATTTCTAATACTGATACTTGATATAAATCAATTTAATAATATTTATAACAGTTATTCCATGGTATTCACGGTAGAAAATCACCTAACAGTCCTAACCACACGAACGAAAAAAGATCATTCTTACATAGAAAAAACGAAAGAAAAAAGGGCTGAGTGCTGGACACCCGGAAATGCCATCTCATGCAATTTCGGCAGTGAAGAAAATGCGAAAAAAGTGTGAAAAGACATCGTGACGTACAGAAAAGTCTTGGTTTCGGAATTTTACCTGACCATTGGATTGCTTCATCATCCTTTGCCGACAGATAATTCCAACCATGAAGGAATGAAAAGAACCTCATCATTAAAGCCATTCAACTCACACAATATTACCAATATTTTATCGCCAATCATCGAGTAAATGAGCGATTCATTTTCACGCCCGTATACTCTTTATTAATACTATAAATGCTGCTTCGTGCACGAAAAATTTGATTCAATGTTAAAATCCCGATAAATATTTGAATAATGTATGGAATAAATATACGTATCAGCACTTCCTACTTCCACGTAATTACTGAGCAATATTTTCTTAATGAGTATTTAAATACATGAAGATGATTGTGTGGACAACACTCCCATCATACCTCTACAACTAATCATGAGGATTGAGTTCGTTGACCTCTGGGCACTTCGTTTACATTTTCACCTAGCTATTATACAACACAAAGAGAAATTCGATTCATACATTGCGATTGATAGTTTGCTTGTTTGATACGATTGGAAATTTAGTTCTTTTCAATTATATCTCATTCGTGTATTGTGAAGATTATTTAATCGCTGAGAATTTCGAAGACACTTTCTACTCCATTGTTCCTTATTACGAATATTACGTCATTAACACTTTGTATTCAAATGAAAATGCATTGAAAAATTAAGGATAAATGATGCTTGAAAGTTAATAGTTCAACTATTTGAAATAACAAGTTCTCCACTAAAACAAAGAAGAGCAAGACTTCACGCATTCCAAATCATTCTCAATAACTAGTCAACAAATACAGAAAGGAACAAAACAATTTTTCGATGCAGTCAGCAGCAATTTTAACTGTAGCGTTCCAGTTCCTTGAACTGTTCTTGCTAATTATTCCCCCCTGAAATACAGTTAACCAGGTAATAACAATTCCATACTAATTTCACAGCAAAAGGAACCGAATGTCACTTTGTAAACTATGCCTCGAGGGAGAATTGTTAAATGATGCCAATTTATAACTCGAAGCACTTGAACTTACTGTCAAATAACTTTTCGTTACTCATTTGCAGTGTTTAGTTATGACCTTCCGGGGTCACGGGCCACATGCTATCGTCCATTTCTTCTTCTCTTCTCATATACAAAGCATCATTTGAAAAGTCACAGTTCAAAGAAATTTAATTTTCACTTTCGGCATTATACTAGTCTAATTACACAACGTAATATGAATAATAGTTGAGAACACGTAGAAAATATCGTTCGTGTTATTCAATAGCAATTAAGAGGTGCTACAGAATATTATATGTTTGCTTTATTTTCTTTGTTACAGACTTATTTGGTACTGAATGAGTAGAATATTTATTATATTGAAAATGTTTAGAAGAAACTTTTTTCGGGTATTTTTTACAATTTACAAGAGTATTAAACCACTTTTTAACTGGTCCATAATGTGGTAGCATTTTTGTAGTTCTTGTTAATCTTTAACTGCTTTCGTCAATTATTGAAAATACTAACAAACTTGAAAATACTAACAAAATAATTAAAGGAACTGTAGTTGCTGAAGTTCTTATTTGTTACTCTACAGATTCATTGTTTGTTTTATAATCCCCATCCATAAATCACGACTTAAATGTTATTTCCATTTCCATCTACTTACTTTACAGTATGTTCTTCTAATCTGCAATAAATAACTGAGGTATTTACTATACTCACTTCAATACATTTAAAGTGAACTTACGAAGAGGAAAAAGAAAACAAAGAAACAATGGAATTATGTAGATATTTTCTGTTATTCGACTTCTACCTATAATCACAGGTTAGGATAGGTCAGGTCAGGCATACGAGTATAGTAGGAGAACCAACTTAATTACTGGAGCTCGATATTATTATGTTCTGTAAGTTTCAGGACCGGAGTCAGCGGCGGAAATTGAAACTGAAGTTATCAGAAGAGAGATCGAAAGTAATCGAGCATCATAAATTTCTTTCATTCTTTTTTTCATATATGTACGAGTACTGTTTTGAAAAGTGATAATATTTTTAATTTCGGTTTATTTCACTCAAATGTATTATTTGCGAGTAAAAATGAAATAGTGTATTTTCTTTTTATTTCCAGCGCAGCAGTTCTCAGCTTCGAATCTTGGGGTATGCTCGGTTCTGATATAGATAATCTCTGGGAGAATATAGTACCTGAGGATAAATTAACGCCAGGGTTTAAATTACATTAGAATTTTTACTTTCAATTATTTTATTTCCATACCACTATTAATTTAAATAATTTACTTGCAACGACCACACAATTCATAAAAACATAAATAACAAACATGAGAAACATCGAACGTTAATCCAATTAAAAAGTAATTGTAAGAAAGGAAAAAGACAATGTAATTCTTCATATCTCACGTATTGCGTGTATACTGTTGTATACAACGGTATATGTATGTTGTATGATGGTCAGTGTGTAAGTCCCTCTACTCCACCTTCTTCCCTTCAAAGAAGAAAGGGCAACCGCAACCATCAACCCTTACCACTTTCACGTACAGTATCAACACGCTACACTCCACCTCATCATATAACGGAAAAAAACAAAATATACTCCAATGTAATCTCAATAATCGCTCTCACAAATTAACTTTTTTTTCTCTACACTCGAATATTCTCACCGTTATTGTAATGCCATTGTTTAATCAAGCAATTTTTCTAAATAATTCCGTGTCCGATGTGCAAAAAAAGGTAAATAATGTGTGTTTATGCAAAATATTCGCGTTCTTTCTTTCTTTTTCTTTTTAGTTTTTTCCTCTCTCTCTGGAGTTTACATTCCATACCATTATTATTTTTATGCTGGTAAGTATATCCAACATAACAGGAGTATATGAAGTATTATGATGCTTCATGTTCAGGTATTCACAGCAGTTACTTTGTAATTTAATTATAGTGTTAAAAATAAACATCTCATTCAAATTCTCAACACATTATTATCTTTTTGTATTTTTAAATTAAAAGAACGGGATATTATTCATCACGCAAAAGTATATAATACCGTACGTTCAATAAACATCTTATGCTATTACGAAACTTTATAAATAGCTGAAGGCAAGGCAATATGCAAACAAATGAAATTTCAATACAAACGATTGAAAATGCAAATAAGAATCTTCCTCGAATAAAGAGTTTCTGACCGAATGATATATGCAAAGCGTACTCCAGTGTTGCATAATATTCCTATTAGGTATATAACGGATGTATGAAGAGTAGAACAATAAAAGTCATTAAAAAGCAGAAGAAGGTAAAAATAAATATATATGTGTTGCCGTTTCACTTCAGTTATTCTCCCACTTTTCTCAAACCATTATCATCATACTTTTTAACTTACTGAAGTGGAATTGGTTTTAACAGTTGACATTGGCACGATAAGATATTCAATTCTTCTTGGCAAGAAAATAATGCTCCAATGGTAAGTTTTGGTTCACGAATAATATATTTTTTGCATAAATTTATTAAATGCCTATTTTATGACAATAATTACTGTTAATAAAATAGTAAGTAGATTTAAAGAAATCTATATTACCACTACAGCACTACTTGGTATGTTTTAAATATATTAACGCAGACGAACCAAAGGAGACTGAGATAAACTATATAAAGTCAAGTATTCTAATGCAATGTATTTTATTTACTAAGAGGACAAGTAAAATCTCTTCACACTTTTCAAAAAGCAACAAAGTTTTTCACTTTACTGAAGAGAATGTTGTAGGGAAATGTCAGGTTATAAAAATTAAGAATTCCTTCTCTTCATGGACCATAAAAGTCGAAGAAAAAGTGCATATGGAACCAAAGGGAATAACCGCACCCTTCAGACCTTGGCCCATTATTATTTATTTTTGCTCGAAGAAGAAAGAAACCGTAGTTTTAAAACTTAACGAAGTAGTCACGCTTTTGTTGCGCGATTCAACATTTTTCCTTTGGAGAATCCACTGGGCGTGCATGTCATTCCGCTCATCAAAATTTCTTCCTCCCGTCTTAAAATGTCGCACGTGCTTTTGCACTTTTCTTCCGTATTTAACAAAAGCATTTTTCATTCGAGGAAGAATAAAAAAATGTCAGGCTTATTTATAACAAACGAATCTTCCTTCTTTTTCCATTAGTTTCACATGGACCACGGGAAAAGCAATGAAAGAGGAAAATCTCACGGAGAGTTCAACGAATGGGTAGACAGAGATCACTCCCGCTGCGGTGATTTGTACCCCCGAATCGAAGAGTATAGACTTTTTGATTGGGGAAGTGACTGCTTGTTTCCGAAACAAGCGAAAGTTAATGAATTTGACAGAATCTCCGAACATAGTTTACATCATTATGTAGCAATTTTTAGATTTGAGAGGGATGCTACATCGTGTCGTATATTTTGTTATTCTATCGATGTCGTAAAATATATTTTGAATAGTAGAGTGATTAATAATAATGTATTACTGTAACGGTTTAAATTCGTATGTTCCCACGGTAGCTTGATGTTTACGTTCATATCCAGTCTACTACAGCATCCTTACATTTTATTAACTATACTTTACTGACAACCATCAATTCGGTAGCAGGTTGTAACTCCAAACCTGCAATTCATGTTCTATACTCCTCATATGCACCTGGAATTTAAAAAGGTCTTCTTGAGAAATTCACAGGAAGGATTTTCTCGGAACATAAAAAATCCTTCCATATTGATTTGTCCTAATAAAATTGCTCTCACTTTTATTGAACAACTTATCATCAAACATACGTAATACTTCTGAGCAGCTGATTTTTAGCCGACCGCACCCAATCCTCAAAAGGGAAAAATATTGTCATGAGGTATACCAGTCTGGTTTTTTCGTCCTTCTACGAAATGAAAAATAATGCAACATAATATCTTCATTGCAGAACGAACAATAATCAACTCAAACAGATATATTACAAAATATGTTACAGCAATGACAAATATGTAAAAATAAACTATTGCGTAATCGTTAACACATGTTGTAAAAATAGCCATTGAAGTTCGATATCCTGGATGCTCCCGATTTTTCTATACGCGGAAGAAATTAATTTCTCTGTATTCATGCAACAATAAGTAGTCTTATATTTATAATAAAATTCGCATTATTTCCGCTATATATTTTAAGAATATACCGTGTAAGCACGCAATAAACGGTACATCACGAAGCCTCAGGGCCCTTGAGAACCTTGACTGTGATGATGGCATTAGGCAACGAGATTTGCGTGAATAGTTCACTTTATATTTTGACTCGAAGGCGATTAAAACTATGTGAAGTTTACTATACCATAATCTAATTTCATATTCATTAATGAAAAAAGTAATGAAACTTTACACTTACCAGAAGGAAGAAAATACATCTGACGGGAACAGCCATTTCTGAAAGAGAAAGGGAAATTTCTGTCAGCTGGTGAACATAATCAAGAATAATACAACGTTCTTAAAACACAAACACACACAAAAAGAAAACAAAGATCATACGCACTTTTAAATTTCGAATGGTATCAAATGTTGGTCACAAAATGAATATATAAGAGTAAACTGTACGAATATCATGGAGCACGTAATAATTCATTCCTTCTTTTTCTCGCCATCTTGCCACTGTAAAGTAAGATGGCGGTCGTAAAAGCGAAAGGAAGGGGGGAGGAGAGGTGGAGGAATTGAGGGGGGGGGAGTATTATGAGTGGGTGGGAAGGATCTGAGAACAACTTTTTATATCTAACACTTTTATGACGAAATATACGCTTCGTTTCCTGATAACAAAGTCTTTTCACACATGGAGAACATCAGATTCATCAATTATTCGTTTTTGAGAATCTATATTTATTTATTCTGTATAACACGTATTCTAAACTGGTTCTTCTTTTCTTGTAATAAGTATAAAACTATTTTTAGCAGTACATCAAAAGTTGGAAGGTTTTTAATATATTTCGATTCAGTGTTATATTATATCTTTTTAAAATGGCAAAACGTAAATCTGAAGTGACACAAATAGAAGATGTAAGTCAATGCCGTTACCCATGGTCAAGGCAATCATCATGAACCAGATGGCGTGTTATCTCCAGTTATACCAATACCACAAACTTACACAATTTAGTCTTTCTTTGCTTTTTAGAAAATATTTTTTGCACTTTCGACCTCAGCGTTTTCCGTGACCACTTGATATATCCAAAAGAAAATCAACATATCCGGGGTTATTTCTTTCATGTCCAAGTAATAACAATTACATTTTTTAAATTGAATGAAACATTTAAAACCTTATTCAAACAAATATTACGTAATATCGTGTAAAACTGTAATTTACTGTATGTATCATTTGTAAATCCGGATGAGAAGAAAAATCCTTCTCTTGAAGTAATTAAGCGTAATATTCCGTATACATGCTGCGTGTGGTCTTTGGTAATTACATTCAACAGACAAATAAAAGAATCGTGCTATAGATCTATAAACTTACAAGCCATCTTCCTAAAAACTTTGCTTTAAATCGTGATTCGCACAAAACACTGATACGTCCATCATTGATTATACTTGCACTGAAATCACGTTATTTATATATTATAGAGATATTTTTAGAAGAACACGGCGATTTTATTAATTCGTTTATAATATACTTATTGTTATATAGTATATTGTTTCACGGTGTATATTATATTATATAATATTACCTAATAAAAGTTAAAATCTGACAAAAGAGCGCAATCACTTTGAAGGTCAATATCTTTGAATAGTTATATTTTAAATTGCGTATAAAGTAAAATCTCCAGAACATTAGTTGCAGTTCTGACCATATTTTCTATTCAGTTATACAATTTATTTCTCTTGAAGATATTCGCCGTCAAATAGTTGTATATTTTTTATACAGAAGTCAACACCTTAATTTTAACTTCCTAAAGATTATTAAATAAATAAATTTACACAAATTCATTAACATTAATTATTCTACTTCTCGACAATTAAATCAAAACTAATCAGAAAATTGTGATCTCCTTAGTGTGACAACCGTTTGAAAGAACTCGAAGCAAACGAATTATCTGAACAATGGACTAAATTTTCTCTCCAGTCAAAGATATCATCGAATCATGCAAACAAAATCGTTTGGTGTATGGTACAATTGTGAGTAATTGATAAATATCATTGTTGAAATCCCGTAAAAGCGAAGTATTCTTCACTTGCAAAAACCGTTAGTAGAACAATTTGGCATGACTGGACTTTTCATCCAGTAGGAACATGGAAGTAGTACACTAATGATATTGAAAAGAGTGTAAAATAAAGAATCAGAATTTTTGGGATGATTGTGCAAATTAATCTTAAAGGTATTAATAATATAAGACATATCAAAGTTGCACGTCATTGACGTCAGATGTGAATTTGCAAAATTCATTTTAATATGCTAAACAATTCATCAATCGAGTTAAAAACTAGTGTTGCATTCTAACCTTTTCCCCACCAGCAGAAGTATACATTCCTTCTAAAGTTTTAATTTCGGGACTGAGTACACATTTGTGAAAACTATATCCAGAAAATATTTAAAGTTTATAATAACATTTCAATATAAAAATAAAAGTTCAATATTTGGAAATTAAAATGACACATTTCCATAACAGATGAAGCAATGCAAAGTTCGGGGGAATGAAGATCATTAACCCTTTGCACTCGCATGTCGAGTACAGCTCGACATTTCCGAAATTCGTCACCACTCGCATGTCGAGCGTACCTCGACATTTGTGACGTCTTACTGTTGACCTTCAGTGGTACACTGTGTGAAAAAAATATCGTTTCCGAACACACTCCACCGTGTGCTGCCATCTGTCGGCGTAATTTGTAATGTTGTCATTTGAAAATGGTGAGCGCAGACGACGCATTAACAAGTGATTATTTCCGATCGCGGACGAAGTATGAGAATGAAATAAAGCAAATTGGTGATGATTTTGTAAGTTTTGACACAATTAGAGTGATTTAGAAAGTGAAATAAGATATT
>JAQIWE010001009.1:0-17735 GCA_034698565.1 Campodea plusiochaeta
TTGTCCACCTGTTTGGGTGGTTCAAATTCTCTATTTTCTATACAAATCGCAAGAAAGTAAAAGAATTTAAACAGACTAACAAGGGATTATCAGTTGGCGCATGTGAGAAACACCCTTGATGGGTTAAACGGTTAGTGTTCTTATGATTTAAACTACAGTATACCATTTTTCAACTTTTTTTGCCTAGTCAACGAAGGAACGATCGCCTGTATCTCTTTTTCGGCCCGCCACTCGAACAGCCACTGCTATACTTTCATCTTTGGGACAATATTCTTGGAAAAAAATGATTTTCATGCATTTAAAATATTCATTATTTCTGATGAAACCTCGAACCGTTCTGCGAAAAGAGATGAGTGGCTTGCTGCTCACTGATAAAAGGGGACAGCAGTTTGTTTTATATTATCACAACTTTTAGGGGGATTCCTGGAAATTATGGAGAAGGGGGGAAGTTTTAATTCATCAAGAGTGATTAGTTTTTTGTGGTCAGGACAAGATAACGTTTTGTGAGGGTGTTTGGTCATTCGATAAGAATGATTAGAATTTATATTGATGGATTTTTCCAAGAATTTGTTGGATATTGAAGTAATATATAGTTTCGGGCTTCCTCAATAAATACTTTAACTCGAACATCATTGGATTCTTTCAGTGTTAAGTGTAATAAATACATGAGTAGACGCCTCTAGCTAGATATAAAATTAATTTCAAGTCAATATATAATTATTTAATAAATTTTGTATTTATTAAGTATTACAAATTTTATGACTGGAACTAATTGTAAAATCGTCAGCGGGTTAATTATTTTCTAAGAAAAGGGTGGAGTTTTTTAATTATGTAAATAATTATATTCAAAATTTCCACTTGATACACGTTTGAGTTCATAATATGGAATGATGTAAAAAATCAACCAAAAGGTCACTTCTAAATTATGTCATATTATACAATAATAATCCTTTAATAATGTGCGAAATTATACAATGTATTTATTATCCTGCGTAAAAACAATTTTCATAAATAAAACAATATAAGAACTTTTCTATCTTTCAAGAGAATGAAGAACCGAATTTTCACAATTTGCTGGGTCGAAATTTCTTTCGAGCGAACCAGTTAATTTCACTTCAACAGTCTGATTCGCGCCACGTATTTAACATATTTCATATAAAAATATATATTTGATAAAGAAATAATCTAATGTCGCTTTTCGAGACTCATAGCATATAACTCTTTTGTGAAGAACCAATTTTTTATAGTTTTATTACGCTCCAAATAGAACTCTTATGCGGAGTTAAACTTGATTGTACTTGATAAAAGACGATTATGAACTTCGTTAGTACTTCCGAAATATTATACTTGCTATTGGTCACAAAATCGGTTCTGCTTAAGTTAATTAATAAAGAAAAACGTGCAGAATTATTCAGAACGGACATATTGAATGCACTTGATGAATGAAATTTTCGATTTAAGGTTCAAATTAATAATTATTCTTATTGCTCTTTAAATTTTTCAGGGCTGCAGAAGAAAAAATTTCATCATATTGTGTATAGTACGAGAAAAGGGAAAACCAAACTTTTCTCACTTTTATCTATCATCTAGTGGTAACTTATTGAAATTGCAACAGTAATAAAAATCAGAAAAGTAAAGTCAGGGTTATTAGTTGATATTACCAGCAGTGAAAACTCCCCTGATATAAAAAGCACGTATTCCATATAAAAACTAAAAAAAAAAATCGATTTATAGCTTATAGAAATGAAAATCCTGTGACTGTTCTGGTTATTTCTTGCAAGATGATATAAGTATTCCACAAAATCTTTTGTCGATTTATGAACGAACTATTATATTATGATGTCATTAACTCCTGTAATGTCAAGTTATTTATTATTATGCTGTAGAATTATTATTATTATTTTTATAACCTGTTAGAATTATTATTATGATTTTTTATAAAATATACAACAGTAACTTCATATTTATATTATTTGAAATTCTGATATTATGCTATTGTTGATGTAATTAGTAATTATCTTTTGCAGTGTCATAATATCGTGTTGTAGAATCACTATTATTAACCTGAATGTATATCCTGTAATTGGGTTTATGCCTGTACAAGTACAAGGAAATAAATTAAATGAAATTTTATTGAGAAATAAAGAAAACAATATTTAAAAATATGCTTTCATGCTGAGAGAATCATATATGCTTATTTTTACATATACTCTGTTCATACAAAATGACCAGTTCAATAAAATTGAACTATAATATTAATATAATAAAATTAATTTCACATTTGTGTCTTTGGAGTACGGTAGTGTTCAATGTTGTTGTGCACAGAGTGGAGGGAGTCTTTCTCCTGAACTATAGTTTCTTACACAGCATGCAGCATCGTTTGTAAGCAAATTCGATAAAAAATAAGCGATAAAATTGATAATTCAAAAAATGTTCAGAAATATAATTTACAGAAATTATATTGCTCAGATAATTATTGGCGAAATTTATAAATATATCGAAAAGTAAATAAATAAATCATCATTCATACTTATTAAGTTATGCGAAGATAATTATTATTGATACTGATGATCCCATGTTTAAAATATTTGCATTTATGATGCTGCTGATACATATACATTCATTCATGAGACTTCCTGTTTCATAATTGTATGCACGTACTAATGTTTAATGTTTAAATCAGATCGTAGCCTTCGTAATAACTAGAAGACATAATATCAGCAACTTATTGCTGTGAGACTTTTCATATGAAGATCAAAATAATAATATAGATATAGATAGATGTAATAATTCATCTTCAAAATTATGGATTAGACCACTTCAAAATACAATAAAATACTGGATTGACATTTCGTTTGCTATAGGAGCGAGATTATCAATTGTTAATCTGGGAGCGAGATTATCAATTGTCAATCTGGGAGCGAGAATATCAATTGTTAATCTGGGAGCGAGATTATCAATTGTTAATCTGGGAGCGAGATTATCAATTGTTAATCTGGGAGCGAGATTATCGATTGTTAATCTGGGAGCGATACTATCAATTGTTAATCTGGAAGTGAGATTAATTCTTCTGGTGCCTAAGACTAAGAGTATCGTTCTGTTTATGAAAAATAGCAAGTTACATTCATAGTTTTCTTTCTAATATTTACATTGTGCTTTATTTTATAGACTGAAATTGTAAATCTCTTGATTAATATTTTTGCTGCTACTGTTCCATGACAGTAGTCATCTATTGCTCCATAAATTTGCATACAAACGCCATTATTAACTGTCATATCATAAACTTTTTTTTTTTACATTCCGTTAGCATAGCTTATACTTCTAACAGGATCGTAATTATGAATAACATCCATGAAGAACTATTGGAGGCGTACCTTATACTTAACTGATACTCTACTACTTCGAAAATGGCGGACTGCACGCTTAGAGTAAAAAAAAAACTATTTGAATTTTGGAATTTGTGTCCTGTATTTTATTGTAAAAACAGAAATAAATTACAACCTTCGCACTTGAAAATTACCGAATGTACGAATCTTTCCTCCATGTGGTCAAAAAATCGGTGACCACTTCAATTCACCGATTTTCTTCAAATTTGAACCCAAAGTTCCATTTGGTACTATTCACTTCATTTTTATTTCCATTGGTGTTCATTCTCTCCTTTCAGAGGCACTCAAACAATGAATAACATTGTTTCGATAGATTTTCGGAGATTCAGTGGTTCTTCTTGAATGTTTAACATTTTAGGTAAATGAATCTTTCTTTAAGAAAGTTAGTGGTCAGGATCCATTTACCTAAAATGTTTAACACTGAATAACAATTTTTGTTGTTGAAATATTTCAGTCAACTGGTATTGTTTCATCTTCTCTCTCTCTCTCTCTCTCTCTCGTTATCATATCAAACTTTACATCACTTTCTTTAGTTTTTTTGTAACATATATTTTGAAATTTCACGCTAATTTTATTATAACGAAAAATTAATTGAGAAATACATAAAACATTATAATTTTGATGTAAAGAAAGGGGACTATATACTCTGTTTTCGATCTTATGAGCCCAAATCGATTAACTCTTCAAAAATGTTTTGACAGTAAACCCATTGTTGTCTACCTGTTTGGGTGGTTCAAATTCTCTATTTTCTGTACAAATCGCAACTAGCTCAAAGAATTTAAACAGACTATAAACAAGGAATTATTAGTTGGTGGTTGTCAGAAACACCCTTGATGGGTTGATTTAGTATACTTAGAACTTACATGAAAGCAAAATGTTGCTGGGGTTAATGACATCTAGTACATTCTGAATGAAAATGCTAATGAATGAATTGTTCAATTGTTTGAATGAAATTACTAGATATATATCAATGAAGTTGTTAAATCTTATGAATGAAAAAATAACAGTTTTATGAATGGCACATGTCGCCCCCTGTAGTTATATATGTTTGAGTACCTGTGAACGTGGTGAATGAACCTAATAAAGTAGCTAAAAGGGAAGTGAAATATATCTAGTATACCAAATGGGAGATTTTGTCCAAAATTGAAGAATAACGGTGACATGCAGTGTATCAACATTATTTTAAAAATTTACAGGGCGGGCACTTGAAGATCAATATTTTTCTTATGCTATTTGCAACAAGGAATTTTCTGTTTTGAAGTACCAAAACTTTGAAAAATGTTTCTCCCTTAAACCTGTATTTTTTTCAGAGGGAAGCCATCTTTTCCAACACACAGATCCCGTTTTACTTTCTTTGTTCTCTATTGTATTCGCTTTCCCAAGAAACTGCTAAGCTGTGTTGGAAATGATGGCTTCCCGCAGGAAAAAAATACCCCTTTAAATTAAAAAATTCCCAATTCGCCGAAGACAAAAATAAAAATAATTTACCTCGACTTTAACTAAACTAATCCAACTGGTAATCACTGTTAGAGTGTTAGTATGTGAGTAGGTATTGTAAAGTAATCTCACAAAAATGTTTTACGTCAAATTAAGAATTTGTAAAAATGGTTTTATAGTATATAATTAAAACTTTAATCAGACAATATGACATTATTTGCATATATTCAATTCAGATTAATTTTATCGAACGTCTTTGCATATTTTCTTCGATAATAAAACATTGTGCGTCATATATTTTTTGAAGGGGAGTTACGAGGGGATTTGTTACCAGGAGCAGATCTACTGGGGAGGAGACTATGGGGGCACAAGTCCCCCCCCCCTCCTGATGGAAAGAAAAAGAAGGAAAAAAGAGAGAGAGAAAGGGTGAAATTGTGTGTTATTTGTGAGGATTTTGACTAAAAATCTGAAAAAAGAATAAAAATTGAAAATCTTTTTTCAGAGTTGTTTTTAAACGTGTATTTTTTCAGTGGGAGGTCCCGCTTTCTCAAACACAAGTCCCGTTTTACTTTCTTTGTTCTCTATTGTACTCGATTCTCAATAAGGGACCTTAAATCTGTGTTGGAAATCGGGATTTCAAGCTGAAAAATAATGGGCCTTTACGAATTTAAGCTTTAAAAACTAAACAATTTCGCTCGGGATTCGCCCTCGGTATATCGGGAACCATACCTTTACATCTGCATAGTTTCTTCTTCTTAGCCCCTCCCATTGACAAATTCCAGATTCGCGCCTGTTTGTTACGTATATCAACGAGTAATTATTTAACTATTATTATACTAAATGATATATTTTCAGAAAAAGACCAAGATTCTCTTTTTATTTGTTTGAAATCCAATTTTTTTAAAGTAATATTCCATTTTCATAAAGAGGGGCCACTTTTTTTGTCCACCCTGTATAAGAATAGTCAGGGGCGTCATTTAAACAGAGGATATAGGGAGAGATTGTCTCAATCTAGACCAAACACTATGTCAGACGGGAGTTATTGTTTGAACAGCACTCCCGCGTAGGCAAGCTGTTCGGTCTAGATTGAGACAAAGGGAGAGAGGCATGTCTCCCCACCCCCCATGAAATTTGAATTCGGAAAAATAATTATTAAGAAATAAAATAAAAATAAAGGAATAACAGAGCAAAGTGATAAACTTCTTTAAAAAATGAGCTAAATTTCCATTAAAGCAAAATTTCATGATTTTCATTTGCTTACAATAATTTTCATTTGTTTTCAATTTAGCTCCCCCTTGCCAAAAGTTCAAACAACACCCCTGAGACTAGTGACCTTCTTTGTCCCCTCCACATTGCCGTCTATTATATATTCCTACTGTTGTAAAGGAAAAAATATAAAACTAAATAATTATTCTTCCTGATCTTTGTGCTAAGTCATCTAATTACGATAACAACACTGCATTCAAAGCATACATTAAAAGTAATGCTGGTACAAAAGTAAACTCACCTAAAAAGATGATACGAGGGAGGAGTAAAACAACAAAAATTAATATTCAACAACCTTCAAAAACCCTATTTCTCACTTCACACCAAAAACACGGTCGACAACAGATGATGAAATGCTATTTTTATTCAGCCAATGACAAGAAGAAACGACAAGGAACTCAACATCTACGGAGAGAAGGGTCAACCAATCAGAGGAGAGAAGGATCGACAATGTGTTTTTTGGAGACAGCAAAAATATATTGCCATTACAAAGATGGACGATATTTTATTTGCTATTGGAAAATCGAATTCAGAATCGTGTAGGCATATATGATTAGTTATTATTTTAATTAAGGATGAACAACTTTTCATATGTTATTTAATAAAAAAAAATTATACGGGAATAACATCGGCTGTTTTCCAGATGAGCTCATAAAGTCACATGAATTTACCATTTCCACGAGCGTAATAATACAATTCATTTTTTATTTCGTAATATCAGAAAAAGGTAGCAGGACACATATTTCATTATTCCCATAATATATGTATTTTTTATGCTGGTATTTAGGTAAGTGATTAAAGCAGGAAAAAATTATGTTCAAATTAAATTTCGAAATAAAATGAGTGCATCAGTGTGTGGCCTATAAGGTCTGTAAATAATTAATACCAGAGAGAAATTGACCACAACCCTTCATTATTACTTTATTACACCTTCTTCCGAACTGTCACAGTGGATTTCACTTTCGGAAATTCATTATTCAGTTGTAAATCTTATTTTTGTACACAAAGCGGCTCACTTCTTACCAATACAAAGAAGTATTTGCAATTATTGTCCCTGTCAGTCTTGAAGTATAAAGAAAATAAATCCAAAGAAAACTGTTTACTTATTTTATGGGAGTAGCTTTTTGTCCTGTTTGTGTAAAAATGAAATATTTTCATTATTTATGAATTTCAAAATAATGTGACAAATTTTCTTTTACTTGAAATTTCAATTATTATAAACCTCATTGCCAAATTCATGTGTGATTTCAGGCATCGAGAATTTCCACCCTTGGCCATTCCACTCTCCCCAGGGAGCAAACAATATGAGAAACAAAGAGTTTTCGACTCGTGAAAAAAATGTCACTGAAAACTCTATAATAATGTGAAACAAAAGGAATAATGGTTTATACGAAATTAATCTCAATTATTCTAAACTACAACTATAATTTTATACAATCATTTTTGATACCTTTATATAGCAATAAAAGAGAACAAAAAATCGAGCAAGTTGTCAATATTTTGATTGAACAAACTATAACACTGAATATAAAAACTTTTCGTTTCATAACACCAATTGTGTCAGAAATAGGAAAATTTTATATTATAGTGCTGGGAACAATTCACTTCAAACAGAATACAGAAAACAAACCATATTCCTGCTTTCCTGTGTAGTTACCCCATAGGAAATAAACGAAACATTAAGTTCAGTGGAGAAGTTTGTTTTTATCCTGAAAGTTATATGTACAATATATTGTAAATGTATAAGAAAGAGTAGAAGTGTAAGGATAAATCATATTTATACTGGCAGGGCAGAATTCGAAAATGGTCTATCTTCTACAATAAAATTTTAATATTTTAAGTTAAGGGTAATCGGATTATTTTATAACAATATATTAGGACAACTGATTCATATTATTAATAATATGAATAGGTCTACTATCATTTTGAATTAGAATTATCGATGTCAGGTGTGGATTATTCGATATTTCTAAATAGCAATACAAATATCCGCAAATATCTGATGGATTCGTGGATTCCAATTATATCTGTTTGAATATTTCTAAATTTATACAATGTATAATTTGAATATTCATATATACAAATATCATGTGACCAGGGTTGTTATTTCAATTTTTGTCAGAAGGGATGGGGATCAAAAGAAATAGTTCTTTTTGATGTCGATATATAATTAATAACAAAAAAGAGAACTACTTAGTTATTAGTAATACTTTTACTTTTATAACGCAAATAAATCCTCCTAATATGTTTCCAATTCTTCGAATTCAGCAGTAAGTAAAAGGATAGTAAAAAATAGTGCGAAAACCAAATATTCATAGGAAGACGCACTTTTCTTCTTCCGGATAGAGGTCACCGCAGTTCATAACAAAGAATAATTCATTACAAAGTGATTTTGTGAGCAAGAAGGAGGATCTCAGCTGAATTCGTCTGCCTGCTGTAGTGCTGTGAAAAGTAAGATTTCATGTTTATTATTTTCGGATTTATTTATCATTATAGTACTCGTAGAATGTTCATTAGAAATAACTGAAGATTTTTCGACACTTCAACAATTATGGTTTTTGTGTTTTCTGTTGTTATTGTAAACCTCATTCGAAGCTTATACGTAAAACATTCAAACTTCATCTTATGCATTTTCTTTTTCCGCGTATTCTTAATCACAATTTTAACTTGTTTTCTTGCTGATTAGCATGTCAACTAAAGGCTTCAAAAAAATAATTCCAAAATGTTGATGAAAACTGAAAATCAAATATTTGCAACTTGAAAATTCATACAAAGCTGTATATTTGAATATTATGTATATTTGAATATATATTTGAATATTATTATTAGTTGTATATTTGAATTAAGACAATAGAATTATCAAACACCACAATCCTAATAAAATAAAAAAAACTCTGTAGAAATTTTGTTTCTTTATGGTTATTCGTATTCATGTTTTGTTTTATTGTTGCCATGATAAGGAAGGAGAAACTGAAGAGATTGGATATTGTTTTTGCTTCTGATTTCTTTCTTTGTGACTGCTGGTCGACATCGACGAGACAAATGTTATGTTGACAATTTTTCAGTTTTGTCGATAACGTGTTACTTACAGAAATCCAATGTTAATTATTATTTAAAGATGAAGTAAATGGTGTTTCAATTTTACCGTTAATTTACCAGCGGAAAGTTATTTCTTAAATAAATGTCTAATTTGGCATAAGAATCAGCAGCTTTTATGAATATCGGTGCTGTCTATTCAATTATTTTTGACAAAATGCAATACATATTGCCGTGCTATAATGACAGCAGCTTATAACATATAAACATAGAATCATATCAACCATGTATCAAGTTCAATACATTTTCCTTTCGAGCAGTTTTCTTTTTGCAGTTGTTAACAATACTCTATTTTTTTTTACAATTTTGCGTCAAGAATTCGAGATGATCCAATCTTTTTCAATAACATATTTACATTCGTGATTTGTAATAGAGAACTTCTTGGAATAATTATCATTTAAAAAAATATTTATTGACTTGACACAATAATACCGAGGATTCGTCAACCTTATTCTACACAGTGATAATATTCTCTTGTCAACTTTGATGATTCTGGTGCTTTTGTTCTCATCGACTTTCCCTCCCCTACGATAAATGGGAGTTTCTGGGGAGGGGTAGGAGGGATTGTAGTAGAAGGGGAGGGGCATATTGTACATTTTGTGAGGACCGTAGGATATCAGTGATGAAATGTTCGTTCGATTCACAGCTGTAAGAATTATTTTCCTTTGGCGTATAGGAAAGGAAAACTTTATAATAATCACAATGAGCACTCGATAAATGTCATTAAATATTACATTCATGTAATTCTCTTAAAATGTTAATATATAGAAACATTAACTTTGCATTTAATCCGTTAGACCGTTACAGGTTACACGGAAAGATGGAATGGAGAGGAAATGAGGAACTCTCTTTATTTTATTTTTCAGTCTGATTTATTAACGTTTTTTTAAATAAATTATTTAAGTGAGGTCAAGTAATGTTAGCTTGTAGGAAAACAGAAATGTTGAGTATTATATAACTAATATTCTGAGTTTCTGACAATAATCGAATTCAAATTTATTTCGTACATTTGCATATTTTTCGGCGAGAAATTTTACACTGACGTAAACGTGTAGTTTTTTTTCAGCGAGAGGTAGTATTTTCCAACACACAAGAACCGTTTTACTTTCTTTGTTCTCTAATGTACTCGATCGCCCAAGCGACCTATAAGCTGTGTTAGAAAACGGGACGTCACGCTAGAAAAAATGGGCCTTTAACACCGTGAATCACAATATTATTTATTTTGAATACCCAAAGTTCGTGAATGACACATTTTATAATAATAGTTACATTGAATTTATAGATGATTGTTATATAATAATATATTTCTATACTGCCAAAGTCATGAGCGAGATGAGTCTGTGAGAGAGGAATCTGTCTTAGTGCTATATTGTTGTCCTAGTGCAACCAGTAAGGTTAAATTTCATATAATCTTCTCTCATAAGGTGTCAGCTATCTTGGTTTGAAAGTTTTTTTTCATGTCTATAGTCAGTGGTGGGCTTCGGTTTCATACACATTTCACCTCCGAGATATATAAGAATTATTGATATGTAAAACTTGTATTTATTTAGTACACATCAGCTACGCAGAAAACAACAGTTCTGCATGTTGATGTCTATAACTAACTAGTTGCTATTATTATTAAGATGTGAACTGAATGCCCAAAGATTTCTAAATAATATCAAACCCCGCTGGTGTATTGTGCTATCTTTGGATTTCCTTTCTTTCGTTTCCTATATATATATTTATACTGTATTGCTTATATATATAGCGCAAACAAATCCCAAAAGATTTATTCGTTTTTTTTTTACTCGTAATTATTTCTGCGCCCTAGCTAATAAGTTAAAATACATTATCTTAGAATTACTGTAACGTTATTCCTATTAACTTTTCTTTCTAGTTGATTGTGTTTTGAAGTCTAACAGAGTTACATCATCATCATGCCCAAATTCAATAAGAAAGAAAAAGGTATATGGAAAATGGTTTATAATTTACAACCAAACACAACTTACATAATTATTTGAATGAAATTTTCTTCAATCTCAATTACCTTGTCAGTATATTAATTTCATATAAAGAAAGTGTATTTTTCAATATGCCAATTTAGACTCATTTTTTTGTCTAAACTATAGTTCAAATGACAGTTCAAATGACTAATAATAATAATAATTATAAGCAAATGTCTGTCATATATTGTTTCAATCTTATTATTGAGAAATAGCTGCAGAGAAATGTTTTTATGTATAAATTACTTTTCAAATACTAGGTAATTTCAAAATAATTAATTTTTACTGATAATTTACTTTAAAGAGCACTATGTCAAATTATAAGGTCACGTAGAGTCTTAAATGACTTATAAGGAAATTAAGAAACTAAGTAATTCCTCACCATAAAAGTTTAATTTTGATGATTCAGGATGATATATTCTCCATTCATGTAGATTTATAATATTTGCAAAGAAAAGAACCGAAAATGAGATAGAGTTGATTATCACTATGTTGCAAATATCATTTTCATTCATGTGGAAAGATATACAAATCTGTTTTACAAGAAAGATGAATGAAAAAATACATATTCTTGAGTGAGAATTCAATAAATGTAAAATAGTTCTGATTATGCAGAAAAAAAATTTCCAGCACTTATATAGTCGCCCAAACATAACTAGGCGGCTGACGTTTTGTTACACCCTATATAGGCTGACCCACTATATAGGCTCTGTTGACTTAGGTATCATACCAATTAAAGTCTATGTGAGAGTCAAAGTGTAAAAATGTGACCTTGAACAATAGCAGAACTTCTTGCATTGTTTACATTAAGTTTTCATTCAAGGCGATTCAAAGTCACCTGCCTAGTTATATTTGGTCGACTTTAGTTATTATATTATTATTTCCTCCATATAGAAACGGATGGATCTAGACCATCTAGAAGATCCAGTAGGTCTGGATCTCAGAGCACTCCTCAAGAGGAGGAACAACCTAAACAACCAATACACCAACCTCAACTACCAATAACTCCACCTCAACAACAATCTTCAATAACTCCACCTCAGCAACAATCTTCAATAACTCCACCTCAGCAACATTCTGTTGCAGGAAGTTCTGGAGGTAATGTTCCTATATAGTATATACTGTACCTCTTTTTCTACAATATCAATGAGCGGATTATTTTTTTAATCATCTGTAAAATCGGTATTAGGTATTATCGGTAAAGAAGATTTTGTGTAAGATGATCATAAAGATGAAAACAATTTTAGGAATTTACTCTAATATATAATTATTTGTTCTTTTTAATATACTAATCTTAAAATGTTTTGTTCATGATTTGAAATATGAAATGTTAGTTTCTAAATGCAGTGAGAGATTAATATTCATATACGGTATTTCTTCTCCTGGTCTCTTACAAATAAATTGTAAATGTCAGTTCTAAATTTGAATGCATCTATCTTACGAAATTTAGTGAAGTGTTTTTCTTCAAAATTTTACATGTGAATGATTCAAGTATATTATTATATGGAATTGTTGTTACGTAAAATGAAGGAATTAAGTTCCTACTTTGCATTAGAACAATAATTTAAGAACAAGAAATAATACTGGTCTATAATATAGTGAGACTCGAACGAACCATTTTTGTTATGGATGATTTTTCGTCTTATTCATATAAACTTGCCGAAAATTTTGTAATCAATATACTGTTTTAGTAGTTATAAATCACCACCTTTTGTTCTATATACAATTATTTTGTATCGTTGTAGACTGTATACTGACGCTTACTCTTTTTCTCGTCACATATAGGTGTTGGCGTTGCTCTTCCTGCATCAGTGACTACATTAGCTTTGACTGGTGCAACTGTACCCGTTAACATTCAAACTGTACCTGCTACTGTTCAACAACAACCAGTTACAACTCAGCAGCTATCAGGAATAGCATCTGGAGGTTTGTTTATTCAATATTAATAAGAGATTACGTAATTTGTTAAAATCTTCGGATCTTTTTATTTTGCTGGGCAAAACTTATATATGCTGCATTACGACCGAACCTTTGCCATACTCTGTCTTGCCTTTGTTTCGATGAACAGAGGCTGGGACTCGGCTGGGTTCTATATTCTGAAAGTTCGTCTGAAAAATGTGAAGTCAGAATGCATGTTGGTTCAAACATGCTCGAAGGTTGACTTGTAATGTAAAGGCTCGCAAACTCATTCTCGTTATGGTCGATCCGAGCAACTCAGAGAAAGCTTAACTTGACAAAACTCTATAGAATGTTACAAACATAAATTATTATTATTATTATTATATTATTCGCTTCATAAAAAAATGTAAATTTTCATTTTTCTTCTTATTATTTGCTACCCCATTCAAAAAGTAATATAAAAGTAAGATGATTACAAATAGAGGGGCGAACCACTCGTGAACATCGGTGTACACATGTCTTGAACACCGCATGAACATCGATGAACACTACTGAACATCGTGAACATCAATGAACACCACTGAAAACCGGTGAACATCGGTGAACACTACTGTGAACACCACTGAATAGTTCGCTCCTCGTTACAAATTATGTGTGTAGTTAAATAGTTTGTTTTTCCATTGTTAGGTCCATCATCTCCCCCGCCCTCCACATCCAAGGGTATGGAAACTAATACATTATCGCATCCACAGCAAGCTATATTTACAGGGAGTTCAGTAGCACCAACCATTGGTTCTGATAATCTTTCCGATCTCGGTGAGAAGTTGCATGAATATGTTGTTGTGTAGCACAGTTCGTTTTCGTCTTATTTCTACCTGTGATTATTTGTGAAATGTGATATTAACAAGATTATTTATTTATTAGGTTACTGATACCTTTATTATATTTTGAAGTACAAACTTGTACAAGATATATGTACTCTTAAATACTAAGCCTTAGTATTTAAGAGTATACACCTTGGTGTTGACTAAGGTGTATACGAGTACTATAAATTCAATTATAGCAATCCAAGAATAAGAAAACAATGGTGTACGGGTGTCAGGTGTGCGAACATCACAGCACCATTTGAAGCCGAGTGGACTACTTACTGAATTTTGAATATTTCTATATTTAAAGTAATAATGCAATTTGCCACATTTTTGTATCATCTTCACTCATTTAGAACTTTTAGTCTTTTATCACTAACCACTTCTATCCAGTGGAGGTTAGTGCTTTTATATACAGTCAGAGAAGTTAGTTTCCATATACGAGGTGATGCTGAAATTATCTGGATACTCCCAAACCGAGCATCGTTCGGGTTTTAGGGATGGCTCATTTGAAAGCTCATGTTGATATGAGTAAACATCTGAAAAATAAATTCTTTATCTCTATATTGGATCAGCTTTGATACCACATGATATTGCGCGAAATCAGTATTTAGGGATAAAGCTTGAACAATGTTGTTTCAGATTATGATTTTCTATGATCTCGGGAGCTGTTAAAGTAAATGGCGCTGACTTTAAACTTTTTTAATATCATTAGACATTAAAGTTCCATATTATAGAATTGAATTCGTGAATTTAGACTTTTAGAGTGATCTTAAATTTCTTAAAAGCGTGTTACTCTCTGGCTTACGGTATACTGAAATCACTTATAAAAACATGAGTTTTAAGAAAAGTCGGATGAGTTAGAAAAATTATCCCTGATTCTAAATATATGTAAAACCTTGTACTTTAGATCAGCAATATAAAAAATCATATTTATGGACATCTTCAATTCACAAAAATGTGTAATTCATAAATACACAACTATACTTTATTGAGAATAGTCACCCCGACTTCTTTCTCTAGAAAACTTCGATAAAATCACATTACAGAAGATTCCAAGTTTCCAACTGGATTTCAAATCCAAAAATCAGTTCAAAGTTTTGCCTTGTAATGAATTAAGATACTATCAACGTTCCATGACACCAAAATTGGTAAATCATCATTCGAAACAGCACATTTCAAGCTCTATCCCGATACAGTGATTTAGAGCAATGTAATGTGCTATAAAAACTGAACCAATAGAGATGGAGAGTTGATTTTTCAGATGCAATGTTATATCAACATGAACTTTCAAATGAGACATCCCGAAAGTTCGTGTGACTCTCGGTTTGGGAGTATCCAGATAATTTCAGCATGACTCTCGTATAAATAGGCAAAAAAAAATTATCATCCAAGATTTTCTTTAGATAGAAGATGGTTTTAACACCCTAAATACGAAAAATTGGAAAATATTTATAAACCCTTCAAAATAATTAATTGAAAAAGAAATGCATCTACAGCAGAAAAACAACTTAATATTTTATTAAATCTCTAAAATGATACCCGAACACAGACGGAAACCCCGAAAAACTTTCGGAAAATGAAATTTTCGCTGCAGATTTTATTCAATAACGTAAATGTATAGATCGTGAAGAACGTAGTTGAACGATTAATTTCTGTCATGGTAAAGAATAATGATCCCACTGGTGGATTCTATTACAGAACAAGACGATTTCAACAACACTTCAAAGGAACATTATTTCTACATGTATTTGAAAACGCTCAAATTGTGCAGACTTTTAATATTTCCTAAGTTGGAAAATTCGAAGCTTCGAACTCACTAAAAGATAGCATAAAATGATAAAAACAATATAATTGTAGAATATACTGGTATATTCTGCTGTAAAAAAGAATTAAATCTGAATATTGATTTACATATTCTTTGAAATTGATTTTATTCCCATTTAATACAAAAAAAACTTGCAGTTTCTGTATTTGTTATATGATTTTCCTCATACCAACCCACTTATGTCAATATTGCGCTCTTTTTAAACTTTTATTTTTAAATGTGTTTGTCGTATTTTGTTGTTGTTTTTTCCCAGATATTTCTAATATGGCGGAAAAGGACAGTTTTAAGCAATGAGACCATTATAAAAATTACAAAATAGCGAAGCAATTAAAATAACTACGAGTTTTACAACATTTGTCATACAAAATTAACGAAAATAGCCGAATTAGCATTGAGACAAATTTAGTTTCAATTGGTATGCTACTCCGCTATCGTCCCAAAGGCGAAATTTTCCTCAGTAGTTTTTGTTTCCTTGGTTCTGAGATTTGATTTGAGACCCGAGAACTCCCGAGGATAACTCCACCTCAGGTGAAATATGGTATATACCAATAGAAACCAGACGAATACTGTTTCTATAATTATATTGACAAAATAACTAAAAATTATGTTAAAGATCTGCAACTGACAGGCTAAACCATGTTTTGAGGTATTTTGCTATTAACATATTCTTCAGGACATATTAAATACATAACCAACTCCAATATAATATTTTCCTTGTAGAACGGAAGCTACAAGAAGATAAGTTTTCATTGAAATTACGTCATCTCTATTTTAATTCGAACTTTCGCGATATTATCAGTGAATGCAAGAAAAAACATTTCTATGTTACACTGAAGCATTAATATTCATAAATAAGGAACAATAATCTTCTGCTGCTGTTGACGATTACATTCCTATTTCTTACTAAATCTCTCGGAGAGATGTGACATCACTCCTTTCTGTCTTTTTTTTAAACTAAGTGTTTTTCTCCCCATTAACAGCAATTGAAATGAATATAAAAATCATTATTTGAACATATATTAACAATAACTTTAAGTTAAAGTTTTCCATTATTACGGGTGAAAAATCCACAAATGAAACAAATAACTTTGTAAATATTTCAGTGAAGTTCCTTCACTTTTATCCTGAAATATTGACAAAGTTATTTGTTTCATTTGTGAATTTTTCACCCGTAATAATGGAAAACTTTAACAATAATGAATCCATGTCTCTCAGAAGCAAAATAACTTTAAGATAATACATAAAGCACAGACACTTAGAAACCTGTCAGTTGATCTTTAAATCCATATGAAACCACAATAGAAGTCACCCAAAATCATTTTACTGCTTGAACTCGCTAACCTCCTTCCCCACCATCTTTTATCATGATTTCAACTAACAAAGTTTTCTTTTGAATTTCAGAAATATTTGAATGCGATTTCTGTGATGGTTGTTTTGAGACGGTTGAAGAGTTGGATGAACATGCTGATCTTACCCACTATAAGAATCCACGTGGTAAGAAAATATTGCAGTATGAACTACTGAATTGCATTAAAAATTATATTACGGAACTTGGACTTTTTCAGTGAGCTTAATTTCGGTAAACCTCTTCCAGTTCAAATATTAACGTAGGATAATGTAATTTTTCGGCAAAATATTTGCAGAATATACTGGTTTTATGAATCGTAATTTCAATTTCTTTTGATTTCATAATGGAAGTTATCAAACTTTTCTCAATAAGGTTTGTTACTGAGTAATTGTGCTTGCTTCCTAAAAATTTAAAAATAATACATCCACTCAAAATTAATTTTTCATATACCTTTAAAGAACCTAAATATTTGGGGCATCTCAATGGAAATTGTTGGAATAATACTGGATAGGGAACCAACTTTTAGCCTACTTGGAAAGTGGTTAACCCAAAGACGACCGAGTAAAGACTGCTGAATTCAGAAATGGTGCCCTAAAACGACCAAAACGAATTTCCTTGAAAATG
>JAQIWE010001010.1:0-17729 GCA_034698565.1 Campodea plusiochaeta
CCCGAGGGGAGAGGAGGGGGGGGAGTTGATTTCATTAATCAAAGGATTCTTTACAATTAAGACAGGATTTGGTACGCTTTTTTTAAAGTGAGGCTGTGTTGATTACGACTGCAGTGAGATAGGGTTGGATTTGTTATGTAGAGTCCAGTGTATTTAGGTGTATCGAAATTTACAGTTTTTTTTAGATAATTCGACTTTATTGTTTGATGACCATTTTACAACCGTTTTACGTGGTGTTGCTACATTTTTATAATAACATCGGATTACAAAATATAGATCATTACATTTTCTTTCATTGTAGAAATATTATTGAAACCACCACCTCTTCAAATAATACGAAACAGTTTCTAACTTGAATGTGAATCTCAGAATTAAAAAAATGTTCTTTTTCAGAGTTTTTCGAGATAAGATTAATAATTATATTGAAAAATAAAAAAAAAGGCCATAGATAATTTAAAATACTAATTCAATAGTACCAATATATATAGTGATAGTAAATTAAACATTCGTTCCTTTACATCATACTATTTTAAAAGAATGAAATAATAAAATGAAATAAGTATATTTTCATGTTAATCATGGATTGATGTTTTTTTTACCTTGCATCTATTTAAAATCTATTGAAGGTATAATCACAGTCTTTTCCATTTAAATAATCACTCAATAAATGTACTTGAAAAAAGTAAAATTATTTCGTTCACAATCCAATCCATTTCTACGTTTCCATGTACCATGTTTGTGAAACATACACTTATAGAGAGTTGCATGAACCTCAATATATGTTTTATTTGCATCCAGACTATCAGGCAACTATAACGCTAGCATGAGTAAGTAATTAAGAAATAAAAATTGTTTTCTCTAAATGATGCACGCGATACAATCTGTTAATAAAATGTTTTAAAACCAACACGAGTAGGCGGGACTATAAAACTACTAAACAAAAACAAACTCACACACGCCATTTTTAAAACAACCTGAAAATTATATCATTCCATTAAAAATAAATGCACCCACATCTGTTGAAATTCCACGAACTTATCTTAGAAATAACGGAATCATTTTTTAAAAACTCCTTTTTTTAAAATCTGGTCTAACTGTAACAAATTATTTGAGCCATGATTCTTCCAGCACATGCAAAGAGTGTAAAGTTACAATCAACAAATACAACGAAACGCATACATTATAATGGTCAGCGCGCACGAAAGGATCAATTTCAAAGCTCGTCAAGTGTTGTGGCCATTTGTTGATGCTAATACCTTAGTCAGGCCACCCAGGATGGATTTTTATGAATTTTTGCCTCATCTGCACTTTATGTACTCTCGAAGGCAAGTTTTTTTTCTATTGCTAAACGTGATTCTATAGTATGCAAGTAGGAGTTTTTGGCGGTTTCGTCGAATTCTCTGATTAATTAAACGTTTTAAGGGTAGATATTAAGAGGGAGGTGATAAAATTTCTTCCGTATTATATGAAGATTCCTCTATAGCAGTTCTCATTATGCCGTTCTAGGAATATTGCAAATTTCATGAAATAATAAAAAAAAAAAATCAAATACTCCAAAGCCGATTGATTATATTCAGGAAGTATATCAATGGTTTGGAAATTAATATGTTTTTAATATATTATTTCCAATAAAATCATTATGAGAGTTTATATTCCGTAGAAATGAATAAAAAAATTAAACACTTTCTTCGTCAGCATATGTTGCACTCCGGTTGCCTTCTACAACTAAAAATGGGGGGGTGTAGGGGCGTTTCTCTGCCTGAAGAATATTTGGTACAAAATGTAAGAAAAATTCGGTTCGTAAAACAAATAAAAATGACTAAAATTTCATGAAAATGTCTATTTTAGTTAAAATTTGTGGTTATCATAACATTTTCACAAAAATATTTCTCTTATGCTTAATTAAATTTACTGCTCTTAGAAACAAATATTGCAAAAATTTCGCGCTCGGCTTCACCCTCGCTAAATGATTTCCTATGAGACTTTCTTTACATTCCAAGCATCGAAATATTCACCAGTTGCAAATTTCGAATAGTATATATATCTATGTACCTCTCTTAAAACAAGTCTAAATCCGCAACTGAAATAGAAATACAGTATATGCAATTACGGTTTCGCGAAAAATAATAACAACAATGATAAATAAAATAATAACATATGTGTAAACCTATATATGCAATCTTAATCTGCACTTAAAACTGAACTTCCGTAGGTATATTTCAAACCCGAACGAGGTAACAAACTACAACAGTAGTTCTGAATGTCACACTTATTAATTAGAAAATTTCAGAACAAAATACCATATTTGTAAATGAAACATCAATTACATCATAATATTCCAGCAATTTCCTTGGAAAGTCACTGAAACATTATCCTAACAGGTATACTTCCAGCGGCACAACCTGTCTTCCTTATTTATATACCAAGAAATAAATATTAATATTGTAATTTATTAACAAATCTGTGACAAAGTACAAAACTAGATACAAATCTGTGGAATAAAATGACAATAAATATTTTAAGCCAACAATATAAATATTATTTTTAGAATTATCCAACACCTGCCCCGAAGAAATAAATATTGTTCGCGTTATTGTATCATACATTGTCCACCTTTGCCCCCTAACTGGCCAACAGCAGGACCTACTTAGAATTTTAATACCCAGTGTCAGTTTCTTAACGGGAACTGTTATTTTTGGCATCCTAATATTTTGGAGGATAAAAGCAACCTTTTTATAATCCTATACCTGCCTTTAACACAGCATGACGCCCTGGACTTTTTTCGTCGGCCCACCCAAAAAGATGTCTTTTATATTTAGGAAAGAAAAAAGGAATTCTTTATTCAAACCAGGGTGTGTTGTCAATTTAGGCTTCACTTTGGAAATATTAATTAGGAGCTTTTTGTTAAGGATGGAATAATTGTTTTGGAATGTGTTTGGAATTGATAATATTTGGATTCCGTATGGTTGTCTGCTGTCACTCAATTCTGATTGGTCGAATAATTATGAATGCTTAAGGAGACAACTTAAGTGATTTAGTTTTGTCTGAAGGGGTTAATAATTTTGTTAATTATTAAAGTTGTTACAAGTTCTGGTGTGATTTGCGTAGGTATACTCTAATTGATTATTTGCTGCCGGAGTTTTCATAAATGTATGAAAACTGATATTTCTTCTAGCAAACTTTATAGTTCTCATAGTAATTTACATGCCAATTATGAGTTATTACCTTTGTCAGACACTCGGTCAGACAGGTGTTTGAATAGATTAGGTAAGAAACAATGATTACAATAAATGAAAATCTTAGAAATAATTACCTTCATGGATAAATGTACGTATATAACTATTTTTTTCTTCCTATTTACGAGATTTGGAAATATATGAAGTATCCAAACTTCATCAAGTGAATTGTACTAAAAAATTAGTTACGACCTTTCTTCAGAAAACTTATTTTTCCAAGTAGTTGAGTGATTATTAAGCATACAAGCATGGAAAATGTGAGCGAATGTGGAAGACATTTGAACAAACATAATATAAAATCTAATTGTCAAATGAAGCAAAAATCAAATATAGCCCGGCTTTTACGTTTGCATCCAATTTGTTGATTCTTTGAATGCAATTTTTCTTTCATTTTGACAATGATAAAAAAATTCATCAAAATTTCTGACGAAAACAATATAAAACATTGTAAGCTTGTTCATATTGATAAGTGCAAACTGGAAAATTAAACAACTCAGTTCTCACGTGTTTTGAAAGAAACCAGTCCAAAATCCTGGAAGAAAATTCAAATATACATCTTCTTTCTTATTCTATTTTGTCTCTTACCCATCCCAAGTTGTAAATAATCTTCCTATTTAACTACTCATTGATCGTAATGAGAGGGAGCAGATAAACTAAAGTCTTATTAACTCACTGCTTATAGGGTGTGGTTCATCCTAAAAGCACAAAATAAAGGGTTTTAAATAAAAGGGTGTCTGAGGACAGACGTGAATATTATACCATGCATCTATAATCAACTTACAGACACTGCTGAATACAGAAGTGGCGGA
Source organism: Campodea plusiochaeta (assembly GCA_034698565.1). Lineage (NCBI taxonomy): Eukaryota > Metazoa > Arthropoda > Diplura > Rhabdura > Campodeidae > Campodea > Campodea plusiochaeta. Next base: position 4,046 of record JAQIWE010001010.1, read on the forward strand.
TCACTATAGAATTGTTGGTTCCCGACAGAACTCTCTTGTTGAAGATTTATTTTGTGTCAATGTCCTCATTAAGACATTTCAAGAACTATGTGAATTAATTAATTTTAGTTTGCGCATGAAATATATCTTATGCATGATTCCAGTACAAATACAAATACTATGGAAGTCATTATACAATACCTACATTCTATCATAGGATTATGCCTGCATTTGGTTATCGACGGGACGTTTCTCGGAGTTTTAAAAAAAATCTTCCGAGGAGTAGAATTTTGAACCTATAGATATTCACTTACATGTGTATATTTTGTAATTGTGCACCAAAAGATTATCATAGATTTTTTTTCATATATTAAATTTTTAAAAGTAGATATTCTTACGATGATAAATTTTACTTTTTTTGTGTCCACATATATGCATAATTCCACATATGCCTAAGCATAATTATATAAAAATTCGATTACTGATAAAAACTCTCATACTCATTCTCGCCAATTTCTTTTTTTCCAAGTAAAGTCACAGAAAAACTGTATTCTAATCATTATACATTTCGCAGCAATACAGAGACTTGTGATTGAATTTGGAAATATGCTATCTGAATCAGGGTAACCTATAGCTGTCAGGAGTGACACTGTACAAATAGCCTAACCATCTAGGATATCCTGAATGACATCGTTTTGATAAAAAACGGAAAATTGATAAATAGCTCACCTCTAAACTCAGGATTTGAACATGATATGTTTTATTAATCTCCATAAACACTTGAATATTAGTAAAATACTTCAGAGTATCCTGAGTTCCTGACGAGTTACAAGAACGCAACTCATGTTTCTCTCACTGATGTTACCCTCAGAGTTCGGATAAGCCAATCCAATTTCTTTGATATAATCATGAAAGTAAAGAAATCAGTCAAGACAGAATTTTTTTAATTATTTTAACAATCTTGAAATTATTATGTCTTGAAATATATTAAGTTTCTGTGTTAATATTAAGATGGTTTTACCCCTAGCGGTCGATACAACAATAAATACACACACAAAAAAATTATTTGTGTATTTATTGTTATATCGACCTCTAGGGGTAAAACCATCTTAATTTTAACATTGTATATTGTCACCCCTTTGCCTGCTCTAAATATTAACATTAAATTTCTTCTCTCCTTCTTTCGGAGTATATAAGCAAACAGTGGAAAGAAACTGAAAAAAATATTAATATATCAACCGAATTTGGCTATTCCAGCATGCTGCGTAGAATTCACTTGCACTTCGTTATGTAAACCTATAGCAATAATTCATAAAAAAAATCAACCCTGTATTTCTGACTTTGCAGTATACCACAGAACCTAATTCTACATATTCTTCTAAACTCAATCGAATACCATTTCTTTCAATAATAAGTGTCGAGCTATTTTACATAACATGGACTCAAAATTAGATTGGAAAACAGTAGAAGTCGGAGTTTCAAATTTTACTTTCATGCGGCTTGAAAATATAGGAACTGAGAAGTCCAAACGAATATTGATCATCAGTTATTATCAGTTTATATCACTGTATATTTTATGTATAACGAAACATGAAACGGAACAGTAAAGTACACCATTTTGATTGAAGAACTATATAATAGTCATTAAAAAAAATCCAAAATAACATATTTTCGTTAGTCCCGTTTCCAGTTCCATCAAGCCCGCCACTTTTTTCATCTTCTATACACTGATTTCATTCTTCTGAATGTTGGAAGTAACCATGGCAGCCTTCTAAGGTAATTAGGGTATAAGATCACATGTCTCACATGAATTTGTTGGAATTAGGGTAATTTCTAGGCGTTGGAATTATGTTATTTTCATGTTAAGTTGTCCGACTCAAATTGGGTGTAATTTCGTATTGTCAGTGTGATACACGATAACTAACCATTAGGTTATGTGCTCTATACAATGGGTTAAATCCCTGATCTGTTGCATGGGGGTGTATAATTTCAACAATTGTGTGCTTATAATTGGTTCAAATTTTGTCTGAAATTGTGTTATTTTTGTATATTAACATTCATGTAGCGTGGACAAGGTTAAATTTGTAACATGGTGAAACACAATTTGTTATTAAAAGTAATGAAAGCTCATTATAGTGTGAATAACTTAATACTGATTCTGAATAGTGAAAGCTTTCTGAAAAAATTTTGAAATTGCAGGTTTTTCTTTTAATTATGAGAAACTAATAAGAAATGTGTTATTTCCACAATACGTGATTGCATGTGTTAAATTACATAACAACCTTATATATTTTGCTATTTACAAAACTTGCTGATTGATACCGATTTTTTTACTATTTTAATGTTTGGATAAATTTAAAATTCATTAAAGTAAAAAAAAAAAAACATTCCCAGTCACCAATTTTATCATTAATCTTTCAAAATTTATTCTATTCACCAATGAATTTAAATAGATGCACAAAATCTGAATGCCCAAAACAGAACCCACTGATTATAAGTAAGAATAACCATAGAGCTCCCCTACCCCCACCTGTCTTAGTGAATATTTTTCATATGAATGAAATCTATTTCTATCTAATCTTCCCCACCCATCTTCAAATCATTAATCATAACCTATTACCCTTTACCCGATCACTACTTGTTCCTCGAACCCCATTCACTGCCTGGTTTGTCTCATACATTTGCATAAAAACTCACTACTGATACGGAGATTAAAAAATAGTGATGAGGTAGATCAGGTAGCATAATAAGGAAGTATGTATATGAAGAATTATCAGGAAAATTCACAGTCAAAGTTTCATCCTATAAGGCTGAATCGGGTCACGAAATCATGGGTCTAAACGTGAAGTGATCCATCAGTGACATGGTTCATCATTAAATTTCCAAATAGTAGATTTATTTGATTTTTTAAATAAGTATTTCTATATATCATTTTACTTCCTAAATTATCGATTTGCAATATGAATGCTGTTGTAAATGCCGAACAATATTCATGGCAACATATTAGAACGTCGTTATGAACTTGGAAATTGATAATGGTTTCATCTTGTCTTGCCACAAACTCAACTTCGCCTCAAGTCTAAGGCGAAGTTGGGAGCAAGACCAGGTTTCATCACAACACAGTTTCGATAAAGCGTGATTTGAAATTCACTAATGGTCTGATTATTTCGGAAGCTCGGCATTCTTAGCATTTTATCGCTGTAGAGTAGTCTTCTATAAAAGCACAATCATGATATTGACCAACTCCTCAGCAACTACTGTAAACAATCTCGAGAAATTTTTAAATTATTTTATTAAAAGCATTAAATTATTTAAAGCTGACTATCAATATCTTTGTTGTATGTACTATCTTTTAAATTTGCTACCCATACATAAATAGTCTAACTCATCTGGGAGTTTATTTCTTGCCCATCACTTGGTAATGTCCCTTTTTTTTCTTCCTCTTATTTGAATAGTACTTTATTGCGAGTGGGTAATCACTTTTTAACATACATAAAAACTTTCAAGTGGTACAGATGCAAATTGAGAACGGTTAGCAACTATCTATACAATATCAACTTTTTATTCAAACTTTATATGAGGTGTCCACCCAGCATTTTCTTTTGGCTACAAGTGACATTTATTAATTTCGACAGTATGTTTATACTTTACATTTTTTGTTTTGCATAGTGATGACTACGCACTTTGTCCAACCTGTTAGGGTTATAATGAGAATAAGCGCCAACACCCAAAACTTAAGAAAAAATAAGAATAGCGTATTTGTTGTGTTATTTTAAAACGGAGGGGAAATTCGTCATGATTCAGGTCGGGAATTGAAATTAGGTGATTTGGATTACTGGTGGTTTTAGGACCATGGGAAAATGTAGCTATGAAGATGGTTCGCTGGTCTCACCAATCTTATTAATTATAGTGTATATAGCACTATGAGTAAACTGTTCATTAGCGATTATTGCTATAGTGTTTCCAAACATTTGAAGAAGTCCATTTGAAGCCATACACTTTTGACTATCAGATGCTGCTATATTGAAGAAACTTTTTTATATATAAGAGAAAGTTGTATTCTATTTTCGTGTTCTTTTTTTTAAAGGGGAATTATAAAAAAGAATTTAATCTTGTTTTACGGAGAAATATATTTATTCAGAAATATTCTGAGTCAATAATAATGACTGATATCTTCCAAAGATGTTAAAGGAGGAGTTGGTTCTGATACTTCTGGACTCTGTTTCTCCTCTTTGTATGGAACTAAAAACAAAGTAAGAACATAGTGAACATAAAGAGATTGTACTTATGCCAATCCAGATTCCATAAAGTCAGAAATAAAAACCGAAAACCCGATGTAACTAAACTTAACAACTCACATAACTCAGCCCCATCTTAGAAAATTCTTCATTTCGATTTTTAACTTCAAAAATCGAAAACCTGAATTCCAACACAAAATTATCTATCATCACCTCTTTATAATAATCTAAAAACTTGATTTTAAACCATGAAGCGACCTGATGTCAAGCCCACTTTATATCTAAAAACAACTTCTAAACTCTAACTAAATCTGGACTTCCATAATATACTTTGTTCCCCCTTTTTGTTTAATAGGATAAAAAAAATCTTAAGTAGCAGTTACATAACACGCTATGAAGTTCTTAGCCATTATTAAGAGTGAGAAAATGAGCTTAAATAGTCAATTTTATACGATGAGAAACGGAGATATAGGAGGGTGGGAGAGGAGCGCAGGTGGAAAGCGACATTTTGATTCGATCAATTATTCTTTAGGACTGAATAAGGAATAAAGATTGATATAAATGCTTCTTCAAATATGTTTCAGATTCCTTTTCCGTCTTTAATGATGTTTGGGCAGGAGAACAGAAGTTATAAGAATGTACCATATAATTATTGTGTTTTATATTGATTATAGGATATATTTTTTGGTAATTTTAGTATTATTATAGCGACTGCAAAACCAGTGTGCTAATTTATTATTGAGGTATCGCTTATATTATGTATGTGCTTCAAACTATTGATTTTAGCTTTTACTGTATCCCACCGACCAAACACGATATGCACTTTGATTTTTGTTTCTTTTAGAAACCAGACATTAATTCAATTTATTATAATTATTTCACGAACACTTATTTAAACACTTAATAATATTGGAATAAGTGTCGTTGAGAGATATTTTAATATCATATATTATGGAAATACCAATAATAACTGTATATATAATGACATTAATTTTTGAAGAATATGAGCTATACTATATTAAATTGGTAAGGCTGTTTTGGCCAGATGGTGAGATGGTCAAAACAATCCCCCGTTTGTGGGTATCAAGAGTACTAAACCACCAACTGTTTAGCCTAACTTCCTCTAATATTCAGTGTAGTATATTTCCATTTGATATTTACATTAATCATGTGAGATTTGCCAGTCTTTGACTCTCTTACTGATTTAAGAGTCATTCAGGTTAAGATATCTTGTTACAAATCCTGGCAATGTCATACTTATAAATCGTTTCTCCTATTTCAGGCTCAAGTCCTACAAACCAAACCATCAAATAATCCACCTCAACCATCAACAGGAACTCCAACAGGTTTTTCAATCACATTACCACAAACAACAAATAACAACACATCACCATCAACATCAAGCTTTAAATTCCAACTGGGAGGAGCAGGAGGTCAACAGAATGCAACTGTTGGATTTGGTACACAAAATGCAACTGTTGGATTTGGTACTCAACAAGCTACAGTAGGGTTTGGTACTCAACAAGCTACAGTAGGGTTTGGTACTCAACAAGCTACAGTAGGGTTTGGCACTCAACAAGCTGGTGTAAGTTTTGGTACCCAACAGACTTCAGGAACATTTGGTACCCAAAATGCAACTGTGGGCTTTGGTACTCAACAAGCTGGTGTAAGTTTTGGTACGCAACAAACTACGACAGGATCTGGTGCCCAACAGACTACGATAGGATTTGGTAGCCAACAAGCTACTGTAGGGTTCGGCACCCAAAATGCAACTGTGGGTTTCGGTACTCAAAATGCAACTGTTGGTTTTGGTACTCAGTCTAAAACTCCACCTTCTACTTTTGGACATGCTGCAGGTTTTGGTACTCAAAATGCTACTATTGGATTTGGTAGTAAACAAACTACTACACCAGCAACAGGGTTTAGTAGTCCAACAACAGCCAGTGGTTTTGGCAGTACTGTAGCAGCTAGCGGTTTTGGTAGTCCCGTAGCAGCTAGCGGTTTTGGTAGTCCCGTAGCAGCTAGCGGTTTTGGTAGTCCATCTACAGGATTTGGTGGTCAACAAGCTACTGTAGGATTTGGTAAGTTAAACATTTTTACTTTGTATAACTCTCCATATCTAATCCTCAAAATAGTTAGATTTTAATTTTATGGGTATGACATGATTGAACTTTTGAATACGAGCAGTTGAATTGTGAATTAACAGTAAAGTGTCTTATGAACTTCAAGGGCTAGAAGTTAACTAAAAAGATACAACAGTGTTTCTGAGGATAGAAGTTTCTTGCATAATGTTTTGGTAATACAATACAGTCTTAAACTTACAAAAATAGGTATAATTTAATTTCTCAAATTTTCAACTAACAAACTTTAGTCTTTACGGTATCAAGAGAATGAATAAGACTAAAGGGTAATGAATAAGGCTAAAGTTCTCTTGATATTAAACACTAAAGTTTGTTAGTTGAAAATTTGAGAAATTATTCCTATTTTTGGAAGTTTCAGACCGTATTTTATTACCAAAACAAAAGGTTACAAGTTGAGTCTTTCATTGATCTTTCTAAAAATATTTCATTTGTTACTTTAAAACAAGTTTTTTGATGGCATGACAAGTGCTTTAATTCTAATAAATGCCGATTTAAACAAAATATTAATTTACTTGATTATCAGGTGTAAGGTATTGAACATTTTTAAATTAAAGAACAGTCAAAATACGACTATTTTTTCTAAAACCAAAAACATTAACTAAAAATTGTAACCTAGCTTTCAACCTCGAGCCTCTATATATAGTTTACATTGCGTATCCTCCCATTATGAACGGTTTTTTAGTGTGTGAAGCAAAGCTCGATATCACTAGCGTACTCTCTCCAACAAATTTCTACTGCGCAGTTCCTTTGATAATGACTGAGTGGAACTTCTTACTCAGTGAGCGGTGCTGCCATCTAGCGAACTTTCACAAACTACGTGAAATTTAGCTGAAAAGCATCCATATTGGTTCATAATGGAAGAATACCGATGCAAACTCTATATATAGGGGCTCGAGGCTTCCAAGCTAAGATATTCTATGAAAACTAGAACTAATTGTCACTACATCCAACATCACAGGTACCCCAAGTCCATCATCAGCATTTGGCACTCAAAACTCCGCAACAATTGGATTTGGAACTCCACCCCAAACAAAAACTGTTGGATTTGGAACTCCACAACAAACATTTCAACAACAACAAAATTCAACATCTCATATTCCAAATGAATTTACATCAATACAAACAGTTAGTTTAGACATTCAGTTATATTCAAATATACAAGATTTAAGTACGAGTGATAAAGAACAGTTTGCAGCTCAGACTTTTACGTTAGGAAAGATACCTTTGGTGCCACCACCTAAAGAACTGTGTAGTATGTGATATGTTATTCTTTGGCAGTGCCATGTTTTGTTATCATGCATGCGGAAGGTTGAAATTTAATTTTTAGTAAATAAATATTTGTTGAACAAATAACTCATTTTGGTACTGTGTACTACTGTAGCACATCTTAAAACAGACTGAATTACTGTGTATTAAAATGTTTTTTTTTAATCACAAATTTTCATGAACTCTAGTACAGTATTTCTATTTTGTTTAAACAGTTTATTTAAATTCAATTCACTAATGCTTTTTTTGTTATTCTTAAATTCAGTTCAATGACAGGTTAGTTTAAAACTCTTGATCGAGTTGCATAATGTGAAATGATTTACAGTACTGGTACTTTACTTGAAAGATATGTTTACTGAACTTTGTAGTTTCCAAACATACCCATTTTTATGATTGTATGCCTAGGCTATATCATAAATTATTTTTTATATGCATGTCAAAGATGCTGCTTGCCAGCGTACATCAACAACATCATTGGTTAGTAAGTTATATTTTATAAGACATCAAAATACGTTATCTGTATATTTTTTACTTGGAATGTTTAATAAATAATTTCATAATACTGAATTTTTTTTGATTTTTTGCTGGAACAGTCAGTGATCTGATTAGATTCACTAAACCTTTTAAAATCCTCTGAATAAAAAAAAAATTACCTCATAATTATTCATTCTGAAATTGTCGATTGTTTAAATAAAGTTTTACTTCTTGAACAAATAAATGCTGGCAGTAACAATTTCAAAAAAAATTTGTTCACAAGTATGTTAAAAGTATTTGGAAAAGGTTATTTTTAGCTCACCTTGGGAGAGGTTTGATGTATTCCTCACTGTTGTGAATGTCTTCAAACCTCTCCCAAGATGAGCTAAAAATGTTCTTTCAACCTTTTCCTAATACCATGCTCCCTTTCTGTTAGAGCAAGTATAAGTAATGTTTCAACATTTTAGTTTTGTAAAATAATCTGTTCACTGAATCAATAATTTGTATATTACATTTCCATTCTTCAAGATAAAATACTGTATAAAGAAAACTTCTCTACATGCCCCTTTCTCCAAGGTTCCAATAAAACACATTGAAATTCACTTGTTCCGCATGGATATATTTATATGTTGAATTTTCTATTTACAAATACTGACATTTATATTACATTTATAGATTTAATTATTGTAGAAAAGAATATGTACACTTTAATAATATAACATCTTTCAATATTGGCTGACACAATAACTTCCTACAATTAATAATAATAATAATAATAATAATTATGTGTGAATGAGCAATATTAAGAAGCGATCACAATATACCGTTAGTGAGATATTGAAATCCATCGTAGAGTTTAGTTGTTATTGAATGGAAACTGGATTCAACCATCGTATCAACAAATAGTTGAAGTTGTTCTTCTGTTGATGACATGTGGAAACGAGATTTCAATGCTTGTGTCGATGCAGCGCCACTCTTGAAACAGGACAACTGGGAACCTGGTGATTGAGAGAAGGGGAAATTGTTAGGAAGGAATTCTGTTTCTTTCTGTATTGTAATGGAATGTCAAAAAACATTTAATTGCTGGAGGAAATATTTAAAAATTATAAAACAGAAAAATCATATTGACTGAATAACTTAATAGACGCTATATTCCTGGTTCTGCAATTTTAAAGTCTTGAATAATATGGAATCATCAAACTTTTGAATAATAGCCATTCCTCTGTTAAATGTTGTTGATTTATTTCTCTATCTTAACATGTTCAAAGGCAATACACCTCATCTTCAGAAGTTAATACATAGAAATAAAAACAAAAACATGTAATCTCATCCGAAGATAACATAAAACTATGAATAATAATAGAACAAGTAGACCTATTCTTAAAATGAATCACTCCAGCATCTCAATCTTGAAATAATTGGAAGACCAAATATTAAAGAATTGGCATGATTATGAAATGATGATGTGTAAAATTGTAAACTTCTGTAATACTATATTGATCAACAGTTATTAAAAGAGTCGAAGTTTCAACTGAAGACATTCCTTAAAGGGTTACCTGCAGATAATGAATTTCCGGTTTTCTGTGATTCTCTTGTATCTTATATTATTAAACAATTTTTGCAAAAAGTTTGACATTTTTTGACACAACGGATCAAGAGATATTTCTATTTATATAGTCGATAGATTTTTCACAAGGTAGCACAAAGCGACCTGCGTAATTTCGCTGCATTGTGAAACTGTGCAAATTATTCGCTGAAAAACACACATCTATTAAGTAGTAGTAAAACTGACTTAAAACTAATTCAAATTAATCATTTTTTTCATATATCAGCAGTTGTTTTGGGCCACGCTTGCTCCGCTACCTTACAGCTTATTTTCTTGCATTTTGTAAGGTGAATATCTCCACAATCAGTGATTTTTGGGGGGTAAGAAAAATAATATGAGTTATTTCTATCAAGAAGACTAATATTATATTATAATATCAGAAAAGTCAATTGAGCTGCAAGTAACCCTTTAAATATCAAAAATGAAAAATAGTTCCTCAATTTACCTGATCTCATAATCTCCACGAGATTGAGTATCTTCTCCGAGTGTTTCCGTGCTGCAACTAACCCCTGCAACATGAGTATCTTAAAGTACTCAAACATATCACTCCCTTCTCCTCCCATCACTTCTACAAACTCTCCTGTTAGTTTGAATGGGGAACTTTCAAATCCTAAGTTCTTTGGTGAGGTTGAGAGGATGAAACCAAAGTCTATGTGGATTATGTGACCTTCGGAATCAAGGAGGATGTTGCCGTTGTGTCTGGGGAGAGAGGGGAGAGCAGTGTTACAGAGAGGTGAGATGGGCAGTGTTATATGGTGTTTGGAGAATTGAAATAAGAATATTGTAGATGAGTTCGTAATTTGTTTCTTCATTTCTTAAGGATAATTTCAGTATACATAGTATTTCAGTGATAGCCTAAAATGGTTTAAATCTGATCAGTCGTTCTAAAGATATCTTCTCTTGTATTTGAGGAAATAGATATTTTCTACTCCTAGATTTTCATATTTACATGGCAAAAGCAGGATTTACTTTTAATGGAAAATAATACTATTGGAAAATAATACTATTTTCACAACGTTTGACTGATCTATGGTAGAAAATAACTTTTGAAGTTCTATTCTGAACAAATGAATCATATTATAAATTAATAATTAATTATCAGCCAAGTTTTTCAATAATAATGATAAAGGTCAACTGGTACAATAATATTAATTACAGTACAATTAAGATAAATAATGAGAGTATTTGCATACCTGGTAATGAGAAAATCATTTAAACTTGAAAATGCTGTTTGGACAGAATTAGAAAATCTTTACCACCTATTTTAAATAACGAACTGTAATACCGAATAGAAACTGTGACAAAAGTGATTTAATTTCTTTAATACAAATCATTTGAGCTTCAAAAAGCATGTAACAAGTTTGACACTAACAAAAATAAAAGGCAAATAATAGGTCTAGTACCGTATATGCATTTATTTTTCTCTAACTGGAATAGTGATAACATATATAGTGTTTCCAAAATTTACTGACCCAAATCGATTAACCCATCAAGGGTGTTTCTGACATTTCAATTGATAATCCTTTGTTGACTTACTTTTTTTTGTAACTGCCTGTGAATTATATAGAAAATACACAATTTGAACCACCCAAACAGGGCTCGCGTTAAGGCGCGGGATTGCGGGAATCCCGTAGAAAATCGGAGAATCCCCCTTTAAAATGAAAACTAAGGGGGAAATCCCCCTTTGACATTTTGTTCCGTAATGTTTTAAGTGATAGTCGCAGAATGGCGATCTTTACAACGTTAGAAAGGTATTGAAAATGCGGTTAAAACGAGTATAAAAACGTCTATAATTCTTATGTAATCGCGAAATATATAGCAAAATTAAGACAATTTTCGAATTTTCTTTAAATTTGAAAGACTTTTTTTCAGTTTTTATAACATTCTCTTGATTTATTTTGTCTTGAAACTGAAATAAAAAGATTTATGCCGATGTAAAGACCACATTATTGGTTGCTGATAGTATCTGTAAGCTATATATTTTCTGTGAAGTTGTAACTTAACTCTATTTCAGTTTTATTAAAGCTTCGGATAATAATGATAAAAATTATTTTAGTACTTTCTTCACCATCATGTAGAACTTTATGTAGATTTAATTAGGTTATAGTGCTTAATATTTATTGTTCATTGATGAAATTTTTTGTTTTCTTTGGGCAGTTTGCCATATTTTGTGATTTTTATAAATAGTTCTGTAAGCTTCATTTTGAGTGCTAAAGAAAATCCCCCTGATTGCTGGAAAAACCCCCTCTAAAATAATGTTAAAGGGGGATCTCCCCCTGCACTGAAAATCCTTAGTGCTAGCCCTGCACTCAAACAAGTGGTCAACAATGGGTGTCAAAATAATTTGAAGACATAACCAGTTTGAGTCCGTAAGATTTTGAAAGACTATAAATGTACAAAACTCTTCATAATGTCTTACCTGTCTTTAACTTGTATGAGGTAGCAAATGAGTGAATAGGCAGCACAGCTCCTAACAAAGTTTCGTTGTGCAGTTAGAAATTCCTCTGAATTCTTTGCTCCGTATTCCTGTAGGAAATACTGTAGTAATGACATCTGACTATGTTTCTTGATTTGATGTAACGATACAGTGTTTACTATAGGCTCAATCATTCCACTGTCGTTTGATAACACAAGGATTCTAGAAGGAAGGAGAGAACAGTTGACAATTACGAATAATAATACAACTAGTGTCTAATCTAGAGCATTTTAGAAGGATGCAGCGCCCTGCACTACCTCTTGGGTACCCTGACCACTTTCAGGAAGCCCTTGTGCTATGATCTCTCTCACGGAAATACCAAAAAAATATAGTCGTTATATACATTGTTTTAAAGGTCTTGACGAGATCTTTCAAATGGCGTGTAAATCATTGGAATTGGTCTAAAATTGAGGAAGAAATGCTAAAAAATGTCAATGAAAGTTTATATGATCATTTTATGTGCCCGGGCAAATTATCTTTATGTAAAAATGTGCCCACTTTAACCAGAATGCGCCCTGCTCCCGAAAAATTCTAGATGAAACACTAAATACAACAAAGTCAGTCTAAATAAATGCAGCACACAGCAAAATTTAAAATAGATCCTTAAATTATTTGGGTCTAATAATATTATATACTTCCAATGTTTAGTGAATAAATATTCTGTAGTTTTTAACTTTTTGTTGTTTACAAAATAAAAGCTGGTCAAGTAACCCCCTTTAAAATTTCAAATCTTCCAATTAAATAAAAAGATCACTATATAAGAACTATTTGTAGTGTATTGTGATCTGCTTTTGAAGACAAATACATGTAAACAGATTGCCATTCAATTTGCAAAATGATTTTATTTATTATTCATCTTAGCTTACTACTAGTCAAAATAGATTGATTCTTCTTTCACATTTAACAGTAGTTAAAGTTTGAATTGAAAATACTACTACTTGCCACTCATAACATCAAACTATTATCTGAAAGTGTTTCAGACCTCTTGATGATATGCAAATGAAGACCTAGGTTTGATTTATAAATTAAATTCCTGGAATAAGTGTTAGGTCTACCTAATTTATTTACTTGCTTAAACTTCGAGTCTAATAGTAAACTGTTATTTTATTTTTTACAGTATTTTTCTTCACGAACATTGTTACAGTTGTATGAATGAATGAATGAAAGCATGATTTATTGAACAAAAATCAAGAGTAGTACATTATAGGCCAGATGCCCATTTCAGAGAGAACAACATAAATAGGGTGTATAAATATTATAGCTGCTTTAAAAAAAAAGTACCGTAAATAATGTGAAAAACACAAGTCATCACTTTTAAACTTTACAACAGATAACATGAAATAATTGCAGTAAGGATTTATAACAGTAAAAATATGTAAACATAACTAAAAATATATCAGCATAGTTGACTTTAGTGTCAGTATAACAATTAGTGTTTCCAGCGGGTACCCGTTTTTTGATTCGGGTAACGGGTAGAACTTCGGGTAATAGCTACCCGAAAAAA
>JAQIWE010001011.1:0-17729 GCA_034698565.1 Campodea plusiochaeta
AGATAGGTTAGACGGAAAGTGGAGGAAATATTAAAATTTTTGGTATTTTTAGATAGAGAGGTATTTCTGAGATTGGTTTTCAGAGGGTGGAATTTGAATTCTGAATTAAATCTCTTTTCTGTAGTTGGTTGGAATTTATTTGATGGTGATAATCTCATCACAGTTTTGGGATTTTACATTTATTCGTCTTTGAAATGCTGGCATTAGGTTTAAAATATCATAAGGCAGCATAAATTATGTATTTCATATTTTGAAATAAACAATTCACCAATGCTCACTTTTATTTTTATCACTCTGTATGCACTTAGAATATTAATTTTATTTTTGTTTTAATTATCGTTTTTTCTTTCTTTTTTTCTTGGTGTTTTTGGTGTTTTATCTCAATAAATAAACAGAAAATTTACGGATATTTTCTGTTTATTTTTGAGATAACACCCCAAAAATACCAAGAAAAATTATGAATTCTCAATTAGGAGGCCTTCCACATTTACTTAATTATCGTTTGTTTATGATAGTTTTAAAGGGAATTTCTTAACTCATGTGGTCGTTCATTAACGCCAACATAAAATGAAGAGATCTCTAATACACTCGAGAAGTTAGTATTGGAATATTAAATCATTACTATTACAGGGAAAATACAGGTCAATAATTATAAATAAAATGTTTTAACTGACCACTTTACACTAGAAAAATAAATTAAGAACAAAAAAAAATTTCGGCTCAAGTGGGACTCGAACCCACGACCTCGGTCCCGCTTGGTCGAGTCCCACTTGAGCCGAAATTTTTCTTGTTCTTAATTTAAATATTTTTCTAATGTAAAGTGGTCAGTTAAAACATTTTATTTATAATATAGTCCTTTGCATAGCTTCTAATATTTAATAACAGATCAATAATTGCTTCACATATTTATATATCATATTGACATCATCAGTTGTACTTGCAGTATATTGAAACAGAATATCAACGTCAAATAAACCAATAATTGTGACTTCAATTTTCACACAGATTGCACTCCATGACTCCAGGACTAGTAGCTGAGAAATGAAACAACTGCCCTGTAACTTTTCCTGTTATGACTTGAAAAATATACCCTATTCCACTAAATGTATCTTTACAAAAAGAATGATTATATTACCTTTTATGAATATAATCTGCTTTCCCCTGCTATATAATTAAAGGAGGAATTTTTGTAAATTTTCATTCTAATTTGAGCATAATAGAGACTGTAAAATTGTAGAATAATGTGAAAACAATACGGGCTGAGTTTTTAACGTCCTTATCAACCTATCAGATTACTACTGACCAAAGAAATTTTAAAATATAATGATAAAAATGAAGTTCACCAGGGTTAGTAGTTAGTTAACACTTATGTATTTTTTTATTCAAACTGAAGTACAGAAAATTGTATCTCGTACATTGAATAAGTTCTTTCGTACAATACATAACCCAGTTATTTAATTAATTAAATATTTTCGTACAATACACACATAATAACTTTTGTTGATTAAATTTTTTAAATAAATTCATAAATCATAATCAGTTTTAAAAAAATCAACACTGCAAATATAGCAAGATTATGGTTAAACACTGTATTTAATACATTTATGGATATCCAGAGAGATAATTATGTACGATAATTAACTTCTGTGAAAATCTTTATTTATAATGTCAAGTGTTTTATATAAAAGGTATAGATTGACCGCTGAATAATTATTTTAAATGCTAAATTATATATTGTTCTGCAATCAAATATGAAGTCCAGTCCTCCAGTCTATTCACATCTCCTATTGAAAATACTTGAAGTATTATTATATTATATCTTAATAGACTCCTAAACCACAATCTGCTCATTGTAAACCGAATGACCCTTTATTCCCAATAGTGCTCGAAATAGCCTTTGATTAAGTCTGCATGCCAGCTGCTGTATCACTTAAAAATGAACTCATTGAACGCTGACCAAACTGGTTTTGCTTTTAAAAAACGAGCGTAAAAAGAAGTAATAAATATTAAATCACACTCTCATAATGAACTAGCATTGCTTTCAATGTAGCTTTGTGATGTGTGTATGAGTAATTTTTTCGCCTTTTATTTTTCAAAAAGTCTCTAACATCTGTCTACTAGAATACGAACAGTCCATTTTTCTTTTTCAGTATATTCAAATGATTTTTAAAAATTCTTTTTCTTTCTATTTTTTTGTCCTTTTGGCAGTTATCAATGGCTCTACGAAGTATTGAATTTACATGTTTGAATGTTCAGTAGAAAAAACAGATAAGAGACGTGAATTATAATGTATATAAAAAGTATAAAAAATTATGATAATTTTTTTTCTTTCTAAAATCTTGATTAATCTTTAAATTTAATAATTTGGTGACGTATTTGTGTATTTTAAATGACTCTACTCTATTTCTGTTTGACTATACTGATTTCAGTGTTATTTACCAGTATATCTGCGAAATCCTTTACTTTCTGTCCTCTGTTGCAGAATTTGTTATAAACCATATGTTAACATGAAATATTGCAAACTGAATTCAAATAGAGAGCTCTGAGAAAAATAACTTTACCTATACAATCAGTTTTATTAATACTGGATTATTATACAATAAATAATTTCATTCAATCAAATTTTCCAATATTAATTGATAAATCCATAACAGAAACAAATATTTTGACAATATTTCAACTAACGAGTAAGTTCCTCCATTCATCTTTATCATAATGACACCGTAATATTGACAAATATATAACTGGAAATTACAATAAGTAATAAGAATACATTCAAGTTTGTATAAGAAATAAGAACTATATGCATAAATTTATATTAAATTGCTGATTATGGTTATTATTATTATTATTTCGTGAATTTGCAATAACTATTTTTATTGTTTTACTTTCACTAAAATAAGGATCTATAAACCTTGCACGAATAATATATTACATGCACAGTAGATTTATACTAAATTTAGTAATATTACATTTAAAATTTCGAGAGAACTAATTTAATTGCAGACTAGTGAAGAGCCTTTTAACAACCACATAAAATACCAACAAAGACCCTTTTTCCACTAATACACCCTATACTGTATACATAAACAGCAATATAGACTTAATATTTATATTCCAGTCAATGTTTTTTTCCTTCTCGAATGTTTGTGTCAGGATCAACCATTATTTTTTTGAAGTTGGAGCCATTATTTGGTGCCAGAAGAGCCCCCTATGGATTTGATGTCATTGTCATGGAATTTAACCGAAACAGGCAGTTAGTTTTTACTGTTCATTTTTTCCTTTCTTTTTCTGGTGTCAGAGTTTGTTTAAAGAATGGGATGTAGATTTAGATTTGTGGTCTTTAGTACTCGATTCTGACTATTGGGGCGTTACGTTGTCATATAGTGGAATATCGGGTGTTAGTTATTGTATGTGGAAAACTGTACACGAGTTATTGCGTTTGGTTAAATATTGTTAGTGGCTTTCGAGTTGTCATTTTTTACATTATTGTCAGCTAAATAATTGTTATTTATTGAGCAGAAATAATATGGAGTGTCGTCTGATTATGATAATGAAATGATATGAAATAATATCTTTGGAGATTGTAGGTGTTATAAATTTCGAGTTTTACCAAGGGTGGGGAGCAAGGGTAATTTCATCAGCGAATATGTAATTATATGCTACTTTCGAGAGTACGGTTATATATTAATAGAATTTAAACTGCATGAAGTCAGGGAAAAAATAATTTTGAAGATTTTTACTGAAAAAAAAATGTAAGTGTCAAGATTTTTAACATATTCCTTAATATCTTATTAATTTATTTTTAAATGATTTCTGATAAATTTAAAACTGCTGTTCAGACTTAATATATAAGCTTATAATAGGAGGGATTAGGAGCATATTGTTATTGTTATAGTTTACATTGTTTTATGATCTTATTCGAACCATAGAAAATATTTCAATTTTAAATTTATATAGGCCTATATAAACTTCACAAAAGTTATACGAACTATACAGCTAAGGTGTCTTTCTGCATCGAAAACCACATTGAATTCTTTTTATTCATAAAAAGCCATTTTCGAAAGCTTATTGAAATATCCATACGAAATAATCGTAAATAAATAAAAACTTCCAGGACCATCATTCCATCATCCGCATAAAGTCCTTCCATTTTCAAACCGGATCTGAATAATGTTCTATAATATTCAAAGAACAGACGTTATTACGGAAAAAACAAAATATATTACGAACATAATCGCCAAGAGAAATAAACAATACTATAGGGATGGGTATTATCATTTTCCATAGATAAAATAAAGGAGAGTCATATTTCCGGCTAGGACTTATGGATATGGGAAAGATCTTTGATGCGTTATATGTGCCGTAAAGATATTCCGGAATGCAACGATCAAATTCTTTTGTCATTTCTCTATTATTTTAAAGGAGAAGTTTCATCCAAAAAAGTGTTGGGTGGTGATCTTCGGTATGCCAGAGTACTCCTCCCTGATATGGGGGTGGGCGGGAATCAGGGTGCGAATTTTGGGGAATCACAAGTGTTGCCTTAGATCCCTGTAATTACAGTATATTTAATAATTATAGAGTACAGTGAAACTTTACTTTAGCAGCTGCTAGCTGTTAAGACTGTTCATTTTGCTGTTGGATCATTTTTTATGCAGCATTGCAATCCTGAAAAGATTGGACCGTAGCCTACGTAAACTAAAGCTAATCCGAATATTTTGTGAACTAATAAAGTTCTTTACATTTCACATTATTAACAATTGATTGTATATACAAACTAAAGAATTTACCTAACATAGTTCAGTAGCGTTATTCCTATGCTATTCTTAAGGGCTCTCGACACTAGAAGCAGGGATAGGGATTCTCATTATACGTATTCCGTTGATTGTGAGAAGGCTGTTTAAGATATTTACTTAATTCTTATTGAAGGGAATGGAAGATTTCTATGATTATTTTAAACTGAAATCTTAATTACGGTAACATAAATATTTTTAGTGGTTGTTTTTTAAATGCGCTTTTTGCCGTAATCATGTTTAATTTTTTTACGCAAAACTTTAACATTATTTTGATTTGGATTTATCAGGCATAGAACTTTCAATTCCCCATTCATTAACAAAAAAAATCAGTGAAATATCTCTATAAATGACGAAGTTATGAGGGGAATACGGAAAAAACCTTCAAACGCATTTGACCTTCACGTAGGTCACTCATGACCTTGAAATAAAGTAAAATAATAAGGATTGCTTGTGTAATAATATAATATTCAGTAATAAGGCTTAGCGGTTTTTATACAGTTTTTATTAGAATTTCAAATTTCGAAAACTCGCTGCTGTCCACAGCCCTTAGCTCATTACAGTAGTGTAGCTTTACAATTTACAGTTTCATTTCTTCACCACTTCTTAGAACCCATAACAATACATGATGAAGGACGGGTGTTTACAGGAAAAAAACTGCGCATTTCTGAACTGGCTCGACTATAAAGGAAGACTGGGTTTTTCAGAAGGCAACTCCACATTTCTGAACTGGCTGGGAGGTATCATATTATTTTCCAGTTTTAGTCAGGTTATCGTCTGAGTCTTTAATTCATAAGTACTAAATATTTGTAATATATTATACTTTTCTCGTAAAAATATTCAAATTCAGCTTTCAATTAAGCATCTTATATATCTTCTTTCTTAGGGATTCAGTAGTTTCCAAACCAATTAAATTATACTGAAAAACCAAACAATAATTTAAGGACTTCTCACACGTTGTCAAGTTTCGTAATGGTATACCTTATTATTTTAAAGGTAAACAATGAGATACACAATTCCGCAGTTGAAAATGCATAGTCCGATTTTTCTACCATAATGTTTTTTTATTACTTATTATTATGTTTATACAGATCATTATCTCGAAGTGTAATAATTTTGAAATTGATTTCTGCAATTAAAGATAGATTTTTACAGTAAAGTGTTCATCAGTGCCAGGAAGGGGAATAAGGAAATTTCATACTGTAGACGACGGCACATATTGAAAAAGTTTGTAGGTGTTAGAAACTAAATTCAATTCCCCTTATACGTGATTCCTCTATATAAGAGTCCAATTCGAATCCTTTAATTCAATAGTCGAGCTTGTTATACTAATCTCTTGAGGCATCATGTATATATTTGTTGATGCTAACTTACAGTACAAAAGTCGATATATTATCTAAGAATTTATTGAGTTTCAAGTTACGTATGGTATTCAGAGATCTACATTGTTATGCTTTCCATGAAGCACTGACGAATGACAATATAGAGATATTCAGATATTCAGAGACTTTATACTATTGCTTTTTTAAGCAAATTCATTTCTTCAAACAATTGGATACTAAATATTAGTAAGGATATTATTACTATAATGGCTGACATTGATTTAGGATTACGAGATTGTTTTGGTGATTATATTTTGATGGATTTATATGGTCAGACGATGACGTCACTGGCGTACGTGATTATGATGTTTGGATGGGAGATTGAAACATTATAATTGTTTTAGAAAACATTACAATATAGTAAAGTACACAGCTTGAGTTGACAATATTTATTATTTTAATGAAACGTTGAGTTGTTTGATTGCATAATTTGAATAATGTAGCTAGCGCATTTAAAAAATAAATTTTGTCAAACCTTCTTCAACTGATATTAGATGTTACGATTTTTTTTAATAAAAATTACAGGTGGTTCAACCCATAGTGCTTAGACGGAATATCTTACAGATATTTCGTCTATGCCCTCGTAATTAATCTGACTGAATTGCATGTTGAAATAAACTAAAAATGAAGTACTTTGAGGTTAAAAAAAGGAAGCACTATCTGGAGCGAAATTTTCTTTTAAATTTCCAATAAATGTTTTAATATAATTTAAAATTATTTGCCTTTATTTTCATTTCTAAGAAAATGGTTGAAATTACTGAACTTGACATTATTATATACTTTTAAACAAAAATGTTATTATTTCCGATGATAAATTCTCATATTTAGTTAAATTTTCCTTCTCGTGTTTAAAAAAATTATTTTGCAATGTTAAACTAACAATCGGAAATTATTTAGATTTTGAAATATAGTCTAGACTCGTCATGCTGAAATGTCTAATGCACTTATTGACGTTTCAGCTTCCCCTAAGAAAAATTTAGATGAACTCGTGATTTATAATCTGCAAGTCTAAATAATATATAACAACAGAAAAACTTTAAACTCTCACAGTCACTGAAAAAGCAATCAAACCGAAATAAAACTTTTACGGTAATCACCCAATATTTAAAGCAGCTTCCCTCCTTTTTCATATCAGCACCCTCGTACTGTAATCCAAAAAATCGACTTTCCAATGATACCTTTAATGACCTGAACACGTTCTAAGAGAGGGCTTAATAGAAAAACCAAACTAATGTTGAAACGGTAGGTGCTCAGTAGCTTGTTCCAGTAGATTTAAAAGGGATAGGGGGGTTAAAAGTAGCAGTTTGAGCTCATGTATACCACTTTTCTATGGAAAAAAGGAAGAAAAAAGCGATTTTGTAGGATTTGTTCGCATTCAATAGAGCGTTTATTGGTTTATGTGCTACTATAGTTCGATGTAAAGTTGGTACATGGGGGATTTTTTTAAAGTGTAAATTTTAGGTTTTATGCGAATATATAGTTGAATGCAGTTGAAAGTGTTTAATGAGCTCGATTCAATACTAATTTGAAGTGTTTTACTAGTTAAACATACAAAGTATTTATTATATTTTTACTTTAATAACTGTGTTTGTATAATGCTGAAAAGAGACACGAGTATTTAGTATTACATTAAGATAAATGGAACATGATTTTTTTATCTTTAGTGAATTTAGTTCATAGGTCATATAAATATTTACATATAAAAAACTTTTTCTACTTAGATATATTATAGGTTTCCAATACCTAAGTTTTTTTTGTTGTTGAAAAGTATTTTTTTCAATAATTAATAAAAAAAATAATAACTTACCAATTCTCACCGCTTCAACATGATCCTATCTGATACTACATGATTTTATAATACAATTAATGACTCTATTAATGTATGTATTGGGTGTGATCTTCTTGTAATCATATGGGAAAAATGAAAACAAACAAAATTACAAAGATTTAGACATTTTCTCTGGACTGGATAATAAGCTATACTGTAAGTTCCGTCGATAATCAGCAAACACATCATTATTAATACAAACAATCACTAAAATAGTTACACAGCTATATACTGTACAAAAAATAATACAATATTGAAATTTTCTGTAACCCAGGAGTATTCAAGAGAAGAATAAACAACTGTATATTAGCTTGTCAATTCAACTATCTGCATCTGACAACAAAATATTACGGTATATGGCATTCATGGTAACATAAACCAGATTATTGTATTCCTATTGCTTTGATTGCATTATGCTGACGTCTAAATGTAATTCCACGACTTTTCCAATTTTCTCAATCGATATGTCTTCTGGTCACTCCTAAACACCACAAATAATATTGTCATAGTTACTATAACTACCAATACGCATTACATTATAAAACACACAGAATACAAACACCCCCCTCCTCATTCAGTAATAATCCCCCCTCCTCTTGGTACATTGAGTATCATCTTTCCCCTCTCCAACATGGCAACACCGTAATGGATTGAAATGTATCATCTTCTGGGTCTTCTCTTCTATCTCTTTTTTCGCGTCACAATATTCCCCAGCTTCTTTTTGCCCCCTCTTTTTCCTCCCCCCTTGCCTTGTCATGTGGCGATAGGGTTGACATCGTTGGTCATTTCTTTTTCAATACTTCATATAAGTTTTATTTTCGTGGTTATTTAACGTTTTGATTATTTGAAATTAAACGAAATGCTGAAATTTTTTTAATTTTTGTGTAAAATAAATTTCGATCATTATCATTGAATGTATTATCATATACATCAAACATTTTCAGAGATAAACAAAACAGTGTTTTTATACGAACTCAATTGCGCGAATATGGTCAGATATGTCGTTCCTTATTGATCATGATATAATGGAGTATAAAGGTTTATTAAATGTATTAATCTAGTTCAGTGATCTATACATTACTGAGTGAGAAGCACATTTGCTGATCTGCACAAACATTTTTTTCTCAATAGCCATCCGAAGAAGTTGAGGATTTTAGAATAATGATAAAGGTAAGTCTGCTGTACATTGTATTTACATTATTTCCATCTTTTCTAATACAGTATTATTAACGTATAAAACTTCTTATAAAAATACGAGGGGTAAACCACCACAGAAAAATATGTACACCTACCTCCGAAAAAGGATTACCTCCACTACCTCCATGTACCTCTGCTACCTTTACTACCTCTGAGGTATCTCCACTACCTCCAAGATCATACATTGCTACTGCTGGGAACTAGAAATACCTTGGAGGTATAGCGGAGGTACTGGATGTACGTTGGAGAATCGGAGGTACCTAATAAGTACTTTTTGTGTACGATCACTCCCAAATAAACAAATCAATAGAAATATACTGCAAAGCAACCAAATGCAACTGCTTTAACTTTATTATTATTTGCAAGATTTCAACATGATGTTACCAAGCTTATATGCACTGAAACGTACGTATAGGAGAATAACTAAATAAAAAATAAAGTTCCCGCCAAGGTACCTCCAAAGTACCTCCGCTACCTCCAAGTACCTCTGCTAGCGCTACCTCTACTACCTCCGAGTACTTGTACACCTACCTCCAACACTGTCCAATCGTGGTTTACCCCTCGTAAAAATATTATGAACTCGTTTAATTTCAAAATCTTTCTAAAGCAACAACACGCTGATTTGAAAACTGTTTTTTTTTTTAAATAAAAGTAAATTCCTGTAATTGTTTTAAAGAATAATTTATTATATCCTTTATTTAAATGATATACAATTATTATTTGAACATTAGCTGAAAACACTTGACCATCTATGTTATAGATGTATTAAATAAAGTGATGTGTTCTTCACACTTTTTATTCAACAATGAATTAAAATAAATTAAAAAAGATAATCACACAGACGAAAGAAAGCAATGATATCTTGAATTAAGCTTTGACCTCACAATACTACATTCTTCATATTCCCCAATGGACATACATTACTTAAAATGTTAAATTTTATTTCTTTGAAGAAATTATTAATATTCAAGTCCAAATACTGCATCTGGCAAGTCTGTTTTGTCATGTGGTGCTATTTTTCCATCAACAGAATCAATAGGGTTTTGGTCGCTAGCATGTGTTGATGTCTATTTATCAGGATACATGATAGTTTGGAGACATGCTACTGCTCTGGAAAAGAAGTGGAAATTTATGTGTTGAACATGATATTATTTTATGCAGAGGTTTCAGTATTATGGAGGTTTTTTCGTTAACAAATTGAGGAAAGTGAGATATGGGGGTAGGGGAAGGTTAAGTTGCTTTTATACTAAGTTACTGGAAACTTTACTGGTTATATTTTCCGAAGCTAATAATATTTACAATGGAAAATGTGCCGGTTGTGAAAAAGGAGTCAGTCAGAATTAAGTTACATCAACGATCAACCAAAGGTACTAGTTGTGATCAACCAAAATTGATGGCGGTGACGGATTTTATTTCTCATGTTGAATGAGGATTAACTTATTTTTAAAGGATTATTCTGTTTGTCATATTATTTTCATTGCTGTTTGACTTTAAAAACAAAGTATAAACCTGTCAACTTGATAATTTACAAGTATTTCAATAATACT
This sequence comes from Campodea plusiochaeta, assembly GCA_034698565.1. Lineage (NCBI taxonomy): Eukaryota > Metazoa > Arthropoda > Diplura > Rhabdura > Campodeidae > Campodea > Campodea plusiochaeta. The sequence continues at coordinate 10,748 of JAQIWE010001011.1, forward strand.
TATTTACTTCCTACCATATACTAACTTATTATGTTATTTCCACATTGTAACTAGACTTTCCTAGAATTTTAAGAATCAAAACTTCACTTAGACAATTCCATTCTGTTTGTCTGTAGAAAGAAATACTTTTAAAACACATTTTCAGATAAATTTTCCAGTTTCTTTTAAATTTATGAAGGCTCTTGCAAAGTTGAAATTTTTTATTATTGTTCTTCGATTTTGTAACAAAATTTCTTATTAATAGTTTCACTATTGTATCAACAGGTAAGATAGATCTGAGTAAAATGATACAGCACAGTACCATTAATGCCCAAAGATTGAGATGAACAGAAGAAGTATGTATAACAAAGTAAGAAAGTGCTATTTTCAGCACAGCAATTACTTTCAATTTAAGTTCCTGAGTATGTTATTGCAAAAGAGGAATCTACAAGTATATTATAGTCTAAGACACTTTACATTTTATCAGACAAGTATAATAAAATATGAACAATGAATATAGACACAACTTGTGATTATATTCATTGTTCATATTTTATGTAAACCAATAAAGAAATACAACTCTGATTTCAACAACTTTATTTGTAAATTTTCAAACTCTCGTATTGAAATCTGTGATACCTCACTATTACTTAATAGTTATATGAAAAACAACAATGAACTCTTCGATACTCCATTAACTCCTTTATAATAAACCCAAATACCACGTGATCAAACCCTCATCTATGTTGATATTCACCCTGCTTGCGCCTTAGACCCGAAAAGACAGCCGTTCTTTCTATTCGTTCTATTTTGAATCCTTCTTCTTTTGTGAATTCACTTTTTCTTTTGTTACTTCTTCGTATTCTTTATCGGATGTCACCAAAGATTTCGGTTCTCAACGATCGGTTCTTTTCAAAGGATTCAAAAAGGTTTATCATTTCGGCTTATAACATTCGACCTTCTTATGCAAATAACCAAATCCTCTTCGGTAAAAATATATTCTTCGATGATTCTAATTTTTTTCCTTCTTCAAAAGTGTCGTACGTAGGATTTTGTTTTAATTCGTAGAATAAGTTATAAATGCGAGTATTATTTAAAAAATATCGTTATTTCAGTGCGTCATCTTTTCTTATTTATTTATTTTTATTAGAACTTGTGCCTGTATTAACAGTTATTGTTTCATTTCTCTTTTTGCATAACTGCTGCAACGTTGGTTAAATTTGAAAGATAGAATAAATAACATTGGCAACAGTCTAATTTTTTTCCAGTATAGGCAATTATTTTATCGCTTATTTTCACTTAAACTGCAAAGCTTCTTTTTAGCGACGACGTTTTCAGAAGCAAATCATTTATAAACGAACCTCAACGATGGACAACTATGCACAGTTGATCGAGAAAGAATCTTTCTCTGTGTCTTTGAGAAACATTTTTGATAATGAGTAAAATACAAAATATTTGTAGATTGTCAAAAATGGTAAATGTATCACATTCTTTATGAACTGGAATTTAACCATTGCAATAAGGATTTGAGAAATATGCTATATAATCTCAGTGCGCTTTAATTGAAAAAGTCCTTTACATTATAAAGGGAAGAATTTATTCTATTAGAATCATTATTACTGAAACAGGAAATTAATAAAATTTTGAGAATGCTAAGGAAATATTTCGAAACGAAAGTTTAATTGTCTGGATGAAATCACTTGGATTTTCATATACTTGAATTTAAAACCATGGCAGATTAGTATATTTTTAGTAGCATGAAATCAAATGTTTTAATGGATTCTGCTTATGGTGTTATGGTTAACTTACGAGGGCCATTTGAAAAATTCTCGGAATGAAGCAGATAACTATGCAAAAAATTAACAAGAAATTTTTAGCTCAGTAGATGGTGCTGCCTCTTCTGTGTTTTCTCACAAAAATCAAATGAAATAGTTTTTTGATAACAATATTTGTAATAAAATAGGTTTAGAGGCAAACAAAATCCTCTTCGGCCGATTTTTATTGATTCTGTAAAAAAATTGCTTCATCAATATTTTTTCTGGACGAATTTGTGGGTCGAAATTAGAAGGAACATAACCTGTCCAATAATGTGGATGATAATTCAAATTCCACTTCTATGCAATGATTTTGCGTCATGGAAGCGAAACAGTTTGAGATCAGATTTTGCCCTGATGCACCTCATTTTCCTCTTTGGTAGGAAGGTATTTTTCAAGAACTGTCTTTGACAAAATGACCTAGAATGTTAGCATGTAATATTCTAATAATTATTTGTACCCCTAGATGGTGATTTAGAATATTGTTCCCTTCAACAATAACTTATAAAACAACCTCCATTACTCCTCTAAAAGTTGTATTATTCATTGCTTTCTTTAATGCTAAAATTTCAGTATTTTTTCTTTGGTTTAAATTGTTTTTCGCTACCTTGTGCATTGTAGTGTATTCAAGAATCAAGTTGTCATAATTTGACCAATAATATCACTCATAGGAACATTGCTCATCAAAACACTTGCGGTCAGTTGTTAGCAAACGCGGCACCTACTTTTCAAAAGCCTATCCATCATAACCAATGATTCCATTTATAAATCAAATTAATGTTCATTTGAGATGCTCACAGTCTTAGCAATATCACTAATCTTCCATTTTTGATCTTCGTAAACTTTAAAGTGTATTTCTTATGTGACTTTTGACTCTTTCTTACTTTTCGGATGTTAATGGAAGGATCATTTTGTAAGTTAACTATGCCATGCCGAAATTAAGTGATCTTCTTAAAAACAGTCGAAATTGTAGGAAAACAGTCCCCTGAAGTATTCCTTAAAATATTATGAATTTGGTTTGTGAAAAATTATTTTAGACACTTTTACCCACAAAGCGATACTTTCTTCACCCATTTCAGAAGAGCACCTAATTTTTTATTGTTCAAACTGCTGTGTGCAAAAAACTACTGGGTAGAATCACCTGATTTTGGATGGAAATCACAGAACAGGTAAAAATCATCTAGTGAGCTAAAAAATACCAGTGATTATTATTTTTTTGTACGTCATTCCGAGAACTTTTCAAATGGTGCTCGTACTTGGAAGCAGAAAAAAATCTTTGACATGGTAAAGTTGCCTTTAATAAGGACAATAATTGAAGAAATACTTCAGTTGTAATTTGATCTGAATATGTGCCCTGGATGTGGGAATTTGAGAAAATTTTAAATGAGGAAGAAATTTTAATACCATCTGAAATTATTATTAAATAATTCAAAGAAACATGTTCTTTTCATATATTTAAATAATCACTTTGAAAAATGTCAGTTTACAGCTGAAAACCATGTCTTTTAACTACGAATTGGCAAAACCTAACATATAGAAGATTCTTTTTCACTTCTGTAAACTGAAATTAAGCACACACCACAATATTCCAAATTTAAAATACTCTTCAGCTTCAAAAATGATTACGGTCCTGGGTCAAAAGCCCTTCTTTTCGCCTTTCATTGTGAAGCTTATATTTCCCATCATGAATGTTATTTGTGTTCTATATATTTGGAGTCTTCTTGGGGTATATACTTGATATTGATTGGTTGTATTAGCATAATTATCTCACCATTTTTTGTTATGATAATGGAAGAGTAACGAAGTAGATTTCTTTCAAGGGATGCTATTTGAATATTGGAAAGAGGGTATATTTTTTCTGGTGAGCTGAAGAAAACTTAGATTTTTTTTTCAAACCATGATGGCACTGATTGAATGTTTGTGGTAACTATAAAATACATAGTTATTTAATTATATCACACTGTTTTAAATTGTTTTTAAATATATAGAAATTATCCTTCAGACATGTCATTACTCCATTGAAAGTATACTGATAATAAGCTTTATATATTTTTAATTTGCAATAATTATTACCTTCGATTATTACACCTTTCTAAGCTCACACTTAAATTCGGCCTACAGTATGACTAATGTATAGTCTTTATTGATCAACAGCCTCTTTTTCGTATAGAATCTTAAAATTCGTTTTTGTTTATAATGTAACTTTTATAGATGAGTGAAAATAAGTATGTTTTTTTTTCTTCTGTATGACATAAGACGTACCCAGTCATTACTCATGTTAAAAGTACCAACCAGATACATAATGTCATTAATTTTATTTTCTGTAATACTGTACACCACATAGGCAGGAAAGAGAGTAAATACTCGTCTATCCATACCTCAAGGTGCAGTATACATCTGTCCTGTAATTTACAATGCGAAAAGCTAATAAAAATTTTAAACTGAAAAACTAGTGGATTGGAAGAAAAATGATGATACCGAAAAAATTTCATTCACAAATGATAATTTAAGTGCTGTAGCTTATAATAGATTTTTCGCATTTGCAAAAACTATTTTCTGTCAGTACATGTTCAGGCAATGCGTTCCATAGATTAATACCTTTGTCCACAGATTGATACCTTTGGATGAGAAGTAGTTGTACTGCATTTTTCAATTACCAGAAAAAAAAATAGTTTATAAGAATCAGAATAAGGTGGCCTGTTCATCTTTTTCCATCATGTTTCAGCAGAATAAAATATAATTTAAATAATAAAAGGAAATATATTCTACGTAATAATTATAAAACATAATGTATTAATAGCATATTAATAAATAAATGGTCATAACAATATTTATAGTTCTTGATTTGAAATGATTCTTTTATGCTTATTTCCACCTAGATCTAAAAAGGTTTAAAGCTGAACAGCCTCTCATAATTATACGTGGTTTATTCTCAATATAATGAAATAATCACAGGGACAAAGCACAATCCATTTTAAAACCTCTTAATATTGCAACAAAACTCGCTCTTCCATATTTTTGGTCGAATTTTACAGTTTAATTTAGCCCTTAACGAAAATGTGAATAGGAATTAAACAATAACAATAAATTCCAACTGTTAAACAGTTCCAAGTGCTATTGAAAAAACCGCAGGACCGTAAATAATTTCTTTCGCTTTTTGCATATCCGCATAGGAAAACATTACATCGCTTTGTGCCCGGAAAAACTTGATATATCGTTGTTAATCTTTGTTTTAATGATCCTAATTTTCTGCACTAAAATGCATTCGGAATATTCGAGCGAGGGATGAATATTTTTAGAGGGGTATATTTTAGAGTGATTAATACATTGTCGTAATATCGAGTTTTTTCTGACATGATACAAGGTTATATATAGAGAGAATGTATAATATATGCATTGTGTATAGTCTATAGTAGATCTGTTCGGACATTGCATTTGGTATTATGTAATTTATGGGACTGTAATGAAATTCAGCAATTGCATTCTGATAGTAGTTTTCCATGAGGATAACAAGGTGAGGAAACTTTCCTGATGTAGACCTAGAATGGTTTTTTTCTAAATCATAAATTTTAAAGGAAAAGTTTATAAAGTAAAATAAAATATGGTAATATTAAGTTTGGGTACACATCCTGTTCTAGGAGTGCAATCTTTCCTCCTGATGCACCAAACATGAAATGGTAGGCTTGAACTAAATTGATTTTAAGGAGATCTAGTCTGACTTGTTGAACTGTTCTGATACTTCTGAACTAAATATTGTTTGGTAACATTCCATTAATTATAATGCAAAACAAATTAAATATGATGAGGACTATGTATTAAATAATATATTTATGAAAGCGGAACTGAAAGAAAGAAATTTAGAACTTATTGAAACTCCAAACTACTGAATATCGCAACTTTTTGTACTTCTTCATTTGAATAAGGGTTACTTAACCAACGTGATCAGCAGTATGTGTTCAAGATAAAGTGAAGGAAATGGATGAAATAGTAATAATTTACTATTTCATTTCATCAACTTATTTTGCGTTATATGTATCGATAATAATCTATACAGTTACATTAGATCACACAAAGCATGTTCTTTTTTAATTAATCTGTCTTGAATATTTTATTTTTGCAGAAAAACAAGTATCCCAAGATTTGCGAATGCAGAATATAAAACAAAAAATCAATTATCGAAAATATGAAATTTAAAATGGGAACACACTGATCCTTAAGACCACTATCATGCATTGAAAAACCTTTCCCATCAGTCATGTTTGCCTCTAACCAATATTTCACTTTAACCTAATAGCATCCGTCTAACCTTCACAGCAACCTATTTTTCCATCAATAAAAATTCCCTTCAATATAAAAGCTCTGAAATAAAAAGACGCTGCGAAACCTACCCAATATCTTCTCCTTCTACGTGCCAACGAGCGACACTTCACTTAAAAAAATTGAATCTATAATGCATGGAAAGTAATGGCATTCGAGCAAAAACCTAAGGTGTTACTCAAGGAGAAAAAAGAAAGCCCCATTCTCTTTCAATTTATTAAATTCATTATTGGCCATAATATTAAACCTCATTTATTCAGCGAGAAAACTCGGTAATGGAGTGCTTTATATTATTAAGTTACCAATATTCCTTTATCATTTTTCTTTTGTTTTTTCTTTCTTCCTCTTTTTTTCATTCAATTATAGTGAGAAACAATGAAACCGATTCTATGTATAGAAAAAAAGAGCTAATTCATATTCATAATGCCTTTCTTCACCCTTATTCTCTTCGTTTTTTATTTACCCCTAAAATATTCAAAGTTGTCCCTAAAAAAAGGTAAATGATTTGAAATATTCAATAAAAAAAGTTGAGGGTATAGGGTGCAAGCAAAAATATTATTTTAGGAAAATGTAATTTATAATTTTTAATTGAATTTTATTTTATCCAGGATTGACGGAATATTTAGCAACTGTATGCAATAAATATAACGAGTAAATGTTTCATCTCTGAAAGAAAAAGTGTACACTTTTTTATATATATTTTAAGAAATATTATTGCTTTAATGGAACTTACTATTTTTAGTTAGCTCCTTGCAGTTTACTGTGTGATGTAGGTGGAGTGTACATATGGAAAGATGTTCTTCCTTTGTACATTGTGGGGTGTTTTAGTTCTGGGGTTTAATTTAACCCCATAACTGAAAATTAGTCGATGG